>VANL01000772.1:0-23968 GCA_006352455.1 Brachionus sp. 'Tiscar'
CGGGAACCGGGGGTTTCACCCAGCTCACTTCGTTGATGCCTTTGGTGAGTTTGAACATCTGGATCAGGTCACCACGTACACGGCGCTCATGAAGGGGAGTTAGTTTAAGGACGGTAAGACGATCTTCGTAGCGCCAGTTTCTAATACGGGGAACCAGTTTGGTGGCCCTTCTCTGCACCTGCTCGAGCATCTTTGCGTCTTTCTTGCTAGGGGGGGACCAAATAACAGCGGCATATTCCAGGTGGGGTCTTACGTAGGCACAGTAGAGGGTCCTGCAGGTATCTAAAGTCCAATATCTAAATGATCTTTTCAACTGGCCGAGTATTCCGGTAGCTCTGTTCACTTGATTTTTAATATGAATAGAAAATTTCAAGTTACGTGAAAATGTAACTCCCAGATCCTTTTCTGTGTCGACGTAAGCTAGTGCACTCCTGGACTCGTCTTCCCCCATCAGTAGTTCGGATTGGGCGTAGCTGTTCTTGCCAGTCTTGCTGAATTCCATCGCCTTGCATTTGCTCACGTTGAAGAGCATACGCCACGTGTTTGACCACTCAGAGAGTGCATCGAGGTCATGTTGCAGTGTTGATAGATCACTGGTGCTTCGTATTGTGGCAATCAGTTTACTGTCATCGGCAAATAGTTTGACAAGGTGGCTGACAGCCGCTGGCATGTCGTTGATGAAGATGACGAACAGAAGGGGACCAAGGACGCTACCTTGAGGGACCCCACTAGACACATCAATCCAGTCCGCAATGTGCTGACCCATCACTACCCGCTGCTGCCTTCTTGACAGAAAGTCGCTGACCCAATCGACAATGCCTGGACAGAACCCGTAGGCAACCAGTTTGGCTCTTAGAGATGCGTGACAAACTCTGTCGAATGCTTTTGCAAAATCGAGGAAGACCACTAGGACGTGGAATCCTCTATCGATGCCATCGCTTATGCGGTCCACCGTCTCCAGTAAATTAGTGACTACTGACTTCTTCAGGACAAAACCGTGTTGATTCGGAACGATCGCTTTGTTGCTGTAGAGGTGATCCATCATGACGTCTCTTACCATACGTTCCATCAACTTACAGGGGATTGACGTCAAGGAGATAGGCCTGTAGTTACCAGGGGAACTCCTGCTGCCTTTCTTGAAGATGGGGCTGATCTGAGCGAGTCTCCAAGCGTCTGGGATCCTGCCGCTGGTGTACGAACTGGTGAAGATAGCGCTGAGGACCTCCGAAAAGGCATTGGCGCAACTTTTGATGACGTATGGGTGGATACCATCCATGCCAGGTGATTTCCTAGGGTTTAGGCGAAGTATGTACTTGCGGACGGTGGCGGGCGAGAAGAAATCAACTTCCATGTCATGCTGGGGACTTATCATGAGCTTGAGAGGCGGAGCTTGGCATGGTAGGCGAGGGATGAAGACACTTCCAAATTGAACATTGAGAATGTTCACGATCTTGTCACCATCAGTGTGAAAGGCGCCATGACAGTCGAGAAGGCCTTTAATGGAGTCTTTGCATTGCTTCTGGCTGTTAATATAGTTGTAAAGAAGCTTTGGTTGAAGTTTACAGACCTTGACAATAGATGCTTCGAACTTATAGATGGCATTTTTTACAGCTTGTTTTACCTGCTTGCAGATCGAGGAGTAAGCGGTCCTCAACTCAAGGCAACAAGGGGCTGATCTAATCCGACAGTAGATTTTGTACTTCATCCTGGTTAACAACTTGATTTTGGGGTTGAACCACTTGGGATTGGGGCGCTTGCTGGCTCTTGGCACTTGGTTGGGGATAGCCATGGAGGAGGCAGCGGCATAAGACTTGATTATCCAATCATATGCGACATTGACGTCCTTATCAATGGGGGTGGTGCTGTCGTAAACGAGGTTACTGAAGAGCTCATAGTTGCCACGGCGAAGAACTGGGCGAGGGGATACTACAGAAGGAGTGTGACCACCAGTGCGGAGTTCGTAGTTCCAGGTAAGTGTTGCGTGCAGGCCGTCCTTCTCAGTAAAACCAAGGGGAGGTCCGTGTGCTACTCGGAAGACTCTGGCAGGATCGCTCGTGACCACGAGATCCAATATGTTGGTTCCTAGCGTTGATTTGATATTTCAAAAATATCTCTGAAAATTTTATATTAAAGAAAAATCATTTTAGCTACTATTTTAATATATAATATAATATAAAGATGCATGAAATAGAAAACTTAATAGGAGTCTGGAATATAACTAGCATTCATGCATTTCCATTAATCTTACTAGTTCATATATTTTTTAATGGAAATGATTACGCCGGATACGTTGAAATTCCAGAAAAAAATTTAAAAATTAGAATTGATATATTCGATGTAAAAAATGCAAGCGTTGATTTTAACATGACTTCAATTAAGTCTTCATTTAATGGTCATCTAGAAAATGGTTCAATGATGAAAGGAATTTGGAGAAATTCTTCAGATAATACTCCCATATATTTTAGTAAAATTCAAAAACCACTCCAAATATGAAGTATACAGACCGCAAACACCTAAGCGACCTTTTGAATATTTGGAAGAAGAGATAGAACTCAAAAATTCAAAGGCTAATATTACATTATCAGGCACTTTTACATGTCCAAAAAATCAAAAACCAATAGCTGCTGTGGTTCTTTGTCATGGATCAGGAGGTCATGATCGAGATGTTACAATGTTTGATCACAAGCCATTTACGGTAATTGCAGACTATTTGACAAAAAATGGTATTGCAGTTCTTAGATATGATGAGCGTGGTATTAAAAAATCTACTGGAAACTTTTCAAATGCGGACTTTAACGATTTAGCTGATGATGTAAATGAAGGAATAAAATATTTGAAAAAAAGAAAAGAAACAATGGATTCGAATATTGGAGTTATTGGTCATAGTAGAGGAGGCACAATAGCAATGATTGCTTCTAATAATTCAAAATTGATTAAATTTATGGTTCTTCTGGGAACTGTATCTATATCATTTGAAGAAAACTATTATCATCAAATTAGATTAACTGAAAGAGCCAGAAATTCTTCTGAAGGATTAATCGAAGCCACTATTCAATCTTATTCTTATACTTTTAAAATGATTAAATCTGGACTAAATTATTCAACTGTGAAAAGAAAATTAGAAGATTTTTTTAGAAAACGCATTTTAAACTTATCCGGTGATGAAAAACAATATTGGAAAAATTTAAAAAGTCTATTTTTATCAAACGTAGATAATTTTTTTTCTCCAATGTTAAAAAATGCACTATATTTTGAGCCAGCAAATATATTTTCAAATACAAAAATACCAGTTTTGGGTATTTGGGGTTCTAAGGATGTTATTGTTCCACCTAGTGTTAATCTTATTTCAATGAAAAAAGGACTCGAATCAGCTAAAAATAAAAATTTTAAGCTTTTAGTTATCGATGGATTAAATCATGCAATGCAGACCAGTGCTGGTTCTCCAAATGAATATGAAGAAACAGAAGAAACTATTTCATTATTTCTTATGGAACAAATTAAAAAATGGATTAAGAAAATATAAATTTACTTAATAGACAATTACTTTTTGATTTTAATTTAATTTAGTTAGATTAATTTTATCAAAAAACATGACTAAAGTATTTAATCCAAAAAAAGTAAAGGAAACTTAGTTACCCAATGCTTCGTAGCTGCAATTAATTCTTTTTAAAAAAAAAGTAAAAATCTTAACTAATAATTTATTGACTTTTCAAAATCTTTTTTTCTTTTTATTGTAATATTGATATTTTAGGGAAAAAAAATACTCTCATCTATGAATATAATAAGAGAAGATGAGGCCTTCATATTCTATCAAGACAATGCTTTTTTTAAATTGAGCTTGATCTTTAGTATTCAAAAGAAAATTATTGAAGTCTTATTTTCGCCTTCAAACTCCTTCGAAACCATTCGGTTCAAGGTCATTGGCAGACTTGCACAAAAGTCAGAAAGAAAAAGTCTATTTAAAGTCAGTAACTTGAAAATATTAGACTATTCTTTTCATTTTATTTTACTAGACCGCCAAAAAATGGTATTGGCCGTTTTGATGGCTGGATGTGAAAACATAACTTAAGTAATTTTAAATATGAAGATTTGAGAGAAAAAATAATTTTTCCCTCGCGGCCATCAAAACGGCCTACATCAACTTTTGGTGGTCTAGTAACCACAATACACGGTACTCAAAACTATAAGAAATTCAGATACTAGTTAGATCTATCCTTGAATTAATTAATAATATTCCCTCCAACATTTTAAATCACAAGGCTTCAAATAAACTTGAACTCTAGAAAGTCACCAATCGACTTTAATTTGACACTCTCAATTTCAATTTATCTTTTTAAAATTTTTTATTTTATTTTAACCTGAAGCGACATTTGTTCTTCACATGTTTCCGCAGTAAATATTTTGTTGAATTTAAAAATTTTTTTTCCTATTTTTAGATACTAAAAAATTCATTTTATATTTAAGACAATACAATTTTTGCTTTTTTTTATACTAAAAGAGAAATTTTTTTTTAAAAATTTTATTGTTTCTTCAATTTTAAAATAATAGAAAACATATTTAATTATTGATTTATAAACAATGGTAACTAAGTTAAAATTGAAATACCTATTTATAAATTTTATTCTAGGTGTTAAATTCCAAAGGCCTTTTGATAGCCAAAATTTAAATATTTTAATTTATTTAAAAATTTAGCCTAGTAAATAATTATAAAGAAAAAAATTGAGACAAAACTAAAAGCGAAAAAAAATTATATCAATGATATTGACCAAGGACAAACATCTATAATCCATCAATACATTAAGCACTTTAATTTTATTATAATTACCTCTAATTTAGAAAAAAAATATTTATTACAAATTAAATTCAAATTATTAAAAAAGACGAAACGTAATAATTAAAAATTATTTTCCATTGTAGGTAGGTGTTAAGCTTTAAGATGTGTTTTAGCACGCCAATACTCTTAAATTCTCATTTAAATTTAAAATTTTTAATTTTAAAAACTATTGATAAAAAAAATAAAAATGAGCCCTTGTTTTATTTTAAACTTTTGAATTTGCCATGAGTTTTCCAGACTCATCAGTAGTGTATTTTGGCGCTTTTCTTCCCAAGAAATGAGCCATTATTTCTTCAGTGCTTCTTCCTTTAGTCTCTGGTACTTTTTTGAGGATGACAAGAACAGCTATGCCAACAATTACTGTAAATACCAAGAAAACATAGTTTTTTAGCAATTGAGCCAAATAGGGAAAAGTCAATGTCAAAATTAAATTTGCAACCCAGTTTGTAAACATACATATAGCCAATGCTGCACTTCGAGCATCTTGTCTGAAACACTCAGCCACATACAAAAATGGTATTGGGCCCAAACCTACTGCAAAACACATGATGAATACAATAATGCAGACAATGCTCAAATAAGAAAAGATCATTCCTTTTTCCTAAAAAATAAAATAAATTATTTATTTATGTAAATAGATAAAAAAAATTATAAAAAATTAATTTTACCTGTAGGTTTAAAAAGACAGTAAGCAAAATAAAATCCAAGATAATGACTATCATTGGATAGACAAGTAATGGTTTTCGACCAAGTCTGTCAATCAATGGTACACACACTATGGTGCATATTACATTAATAAAACCAGTTAAGAATACAGCATATTGAATGTCCGATTCTTGGATTGAAGCGTTGCGGAAAATTCCCTCCGAGTAGAAAAAAATTGCGTTTATGCCGCATAACTGCTGGGCTAATTGAAGTACCAATCCTGTTATTAATGGCCATCTTAATTCGTTGAGAGTGAATAAGTCTTTTAGTGAAATGGCCTCGTCTGATTTGGTTTCTTTTGCTTCGTTGTTCATTTCTTCAATTTCTGCAGACACATTGTTAGAATTTCTTAGTCGTCTAAGAGCTTCAGTAGCTGCATTTTCATCTCCGTTGTTAATCAAGAGAGCTCTTGGCGACTCAGGAAAAAAAACCAACAAGCTTAGAGTACCAATTAGACATGGAACTAATGGCAATGCTAGCAAAAAGTGCCACAAATCAGCAGTTCCCATCAATTGTCTAAAGCCGAGAGTTTGAGCAATCAATATACCGACAGTTATGCACAATTGATGTATAACACCAGTGGCACCTCTGAGATTGGCTGGTGAGATTTCGGACAAATATGTTGGTATAAGACCGCATGTCATACCACCTTGAATACCATAAATAAATCTTGATACAATGACACATTCAGGTGTTTTAACATAAGGAGCAATTAGGACCAGAACTGCACCAGTTACAGTAAAAATATGGTGAAAGATAATTCCTTTCTTTCGGCCAAAGTAGTCGGCAACATATTTTGATGTAAAAGCTCCGACCATACCACCCACAACGAACAAAGCTGTAGTAACTGTCCAAATGAAAGTCTTAAATGCATCTACTTTGCTTTTGGCTTGATTATACTCTTCTCTTTTAGCCTCTAACTCGGCTCCAGATTCATTTAATTTTGATCGCATTTCAACCAACTTGCTCTCAATGCTATCAACATTTTCTGCACCAATTTCTTCGCTAAGTAAATTTAAATTTTTCTCAGCCTGCTGTATGTCGGTTTCATTTGCCTCAAGACTGTTTTGTATACCTCTATTCTGATTGTATTTAGATTCATAATCTTTCAAGCGTTCAATTTTATCATCCAAAGTTTTGTATTCAAGAGACTGGTTGTAGAATTGAGCAAAGTAATTTTGTACAAAAAAGTCCTTGATCAAGGGAGTGGGAAGATTTGTAGCGCCTATATTGTAGCCAAAAATAAGCGATGAAGTGGTCACTGTGATACAGCAAAGAACCAAATAAAGAGTCCATTTATGATTGATAGCGCCAGATCCATCCGCTTTTTGCGTCAGATTCTGATAAACTTCATTGTTTTGATCTTCTTCTCTTGTCATTTTTTTTTCTAAAATCTAAAATTGAATTAAATAAAAATTATAATTTAATAGCATATATAGAAAATTAAATGTCTGTCTGTGAGTGTCTGAGTGTGTGTGTGGCTAAAATGTAATTGAAAAAGATAAAATTTTGTTTATTCTAAATCAAATATTTGATCGATTTGTTTACACTAAAAGCAATAATTTTCTCGCTAAATAATAAGCTTCGGATAAACGTATTACCATAACCTAGTTTCGACTTAGATTTTTATTTGAGATATAAAAAAAAAACTAAGTAAACAAGAAAAAAATGCCAAGTTTGAGCGTTTTTATGCTCTAAATTTATCTTTATGTTTTAAAAAAAAAGAATTATTTTTCCTATACGTTAATATACCCCCTTAATTTAAACAAGAAAAAATATATAAACTTCTATTTCTATTTTTTAAACTTGTCTAGCTCCCAGTTGCTAAGCTTTAAATAAACTAATTAACTTGACCATGAACGAATAAAAGAAGTCTTATAGCTAGCTAGTTTTTTATTTTGTTATTTTATTTTTGGCTTTATAAACTAGCTTTGGGACAAATGCTTAATAAAGCCAGTCTCTTATATTTTATTGCCTTAAATTTAATGTGTGTATTAAATTTGTTCATCTATGTGGCATTTTATTCTAATTAAATTTGAGCCTTTTGGTTTTGTTTCAATCCAATTTCACTCGCTTAAACTTTTCTAAACAAAAAAATCGGATCCCATTAAATAATGACGTGTTGGTCACACGCTTTTGCTGTCTAATCATGCGTTTTGTTTGAATTTGTCTTAATTACGTTTCTAAAATTTCAACAAATACTCTGTCTAAATTTATTTTCAAAAACAAGGTTTTGACTAGAAGCATTTTATTTTGCTTAATTTAACAATTGAGCGCACAAAATTTTGTACAGACTTGTGGAACAGACTTCACTAATAAATTTTGACTTGAAGACAAAATTTTTCTATAGAAGAAATTTATGATAAAACGCGCAGAAAATTCAAAATTAATGGGCGTAGCAAATGATTATCGATTAAAGATTGCACTAAACATTTAAGCTGAAACACGCCTATGATTTTTAAAAATTGATTTCCTGTTTACTAAGGTGTTGTCGATAATCATTAACGATTTTTGGATTTTTTGAAATTTTCTCTTAAAATAAAATTGCAAATTTAAACTAAAAAAAAAAAAAAAAAGTTGATTTAGTATATAAAAATTTTGCTCTGTTCAATACAAATATGAAGTGTGTTTTATATTTTGAAAATTTTTATTTTAAAATAAAAAAAATCAAAAAAAAAAAAGGAGAAAACAATTAAACAAATTTATTGTTTTTTCTCAATTAAAATTTTTCCAAGACAAATAATTTAAATTGGTCTAAAAATTATTGTAATTAAATGAAATGAATAGCAGAATTTTTTTTAAAACTATAACCTTTGAATTAAAATATTCTCTGTCTGTTAATGCTCAGTGAAATTTTCAGAAAAAATTTCCTAGAAATCTTAATTAGAAAAATTCAGCTAATAAAAGCGTCTATTATTAGAAAAAAATGAACTAAAAAATCTATGCAGTAAAGATTATTTTAAAACTAATTGAAAAAAAATTGCTGTCCCATGATCAATAGATGCCAAATGAACTGTTTCTTTTTACAAATGTTTTTTTCATTAAAATTCTGAAAACTTTGGCAAATATTATTATAGAATTTAATTTATAAGCATAAAATAAGAGCTAATTTTATGTTTATAATAAGAAGATTAATTTTATTTAAACAAATAAATTAATTAAAAAAGATTCTTGAAAATGTTTGCTTGCTCGTCTAAATATCTGAGAAGAAATAAAATTTTTAGTTTATTTTTTTTGTGATAAATTTAATAAAAAAAAGCACATGAAAAATTCTTTGCTTGATTTAAAAACAAAAACTTCTCTTATCCCTCGAGGAGAAGCTAGGCAAATCATAGACTAAAGTAATCATCTTTTAAAACGAGTATTTCTCACATGTCTCGGTCCTTTTTTAATTTGATTTTAATAATATTTTTTATCCTAACAAAACTTTTTTCAAATAAACAATTCTTAAACGCACATTTTAATTTTAAAAATTGATGAAAAAAAGTTTTTTTCAAAGCTTTTATTTTTTAAATTACAAAATTAATATATTTGCTTTTGATCCTATTTCAAACGATTAGCCTAGAACTCTCAAGTATCTTTCCTAATAAGAGTGATTAAAAGTAAAATATAATATTTTTTTTGCACATTTGAAAATAAAGCTTTCTCATAATTTCAACACACGCCTCTGGCTTGATTTGAACAATAAAAAAAAAGGCTTTAGACTATTTCGGTTTAAATCAATTTTGGCATGCTTCTCGCTTTTTAGACTAACAACCCAATTTCTTAAGTATTTATTTGAAGCCGAATGAAGCGAATATATATTTCGTTTTAAAATCGCTTACCTCTTCGGAAAACATAAATTAAAATTCGGCTAGCATAAGTAACAAGCCATCAATGCTCTTTAAAAAGCTGGGCCTACATTAAACTTAGAATAATTAATCACTTCTACTGTTAGACTAATTGCTTCTAGTTAAAATATGTTTTCAAATAAAAAATGTTAATAGAAAAGCTTTTTACTTTAGTTTAAATACAAAAATAATCAAAAACTTTACCTACAGACTCTTTAGATAAATACCAAATATTTAGCTGTTGAAATGATAATTGAACTCATGCTTTAGAGTTCTGGAATTGATCATTATTGATCGGTCTTCTTATCATAGTATTGGCATTTATGCTTTACCTAAACAACTGAAAAAATAAAAATAAAATCGTATTCATTGGCCCTAAAATTGATGGTCATTTATGTATCATAAATGAAATATTTGCAAAAGCATTTAGCAGCAAATGTTTAGAAAAAAGGCGCTTTTAATGTTTGATCGAGGATTATATCAATTTAAAATCCATCTAAAGCAAAGATTTATCATTTGGCTAGCTTTTTCTATATAGACAGTTTTTGCACGAAATCGGACATGCTTATAAAAACGCGAGTTTTAAATTTTAAATAAATTTGCTTAAACTATTAATTTCAATCCATCAATGACAAATCAAGTTGGTTTGATTAAATACTTAGACCATTAAAGCCAGACAATTATTAATCCATTCAGGAAGCTTTGTATTTAACAAAAGACTTATGCTAAATTTAAATTTATTGATTTATTTTGCTGAATAACTTTATAAATACTTTTTTTTATTGTTTAATTTGTTACACCCTCTTGAGTTAGAGTTGTATTTACGAAATTGTTTACTAACATGACTACATGATGAAACATTGCTTGCCTACATTTTTTCTTAATTTTGAAATAACAAATATTTCGCCAACATTGAATTATTTATTTTATTTTGAAATTCAGCCAGAATTTATCTCATTATTAAATCTTAATTATGCGAGAAAAAAATATTCGGAATTAATTAAATTCATCAAAATAGCTTTTTAGATTCAGTCCTTAAAATTTAAAAAGCATAAGGCCTATAATTATAATTTTTTTTTATTAAATGCTTGAAATATTTGTATGAAATAATGACTTATAATTTCAAAATTATATTCTGGTCCTACAAAGAGTTTGGCGAATGAATCAGCAAATTTTCCTTTAATACAAAATAATAAAAATATTAATTTTGAATATATTAATATTTTTAAAATTAGCTCTCTATTGGCGTCAATTTTTTATTTATTTTCTAGTTTAGAAAACTCATAGAAATCAAGAAAAATTCAAATTATTGCAATAAAGTGGATTCTTCATTCTTAAATCAAATTAAATAAATTTAAAATTGACTCAAATTATTTATGTTTTGGACAAAAATCGATTAATTTAAAAGTGAATTAATTAAATCTAGTTATCAATATTCCTATTTTAAAAAAATCAATAGTTTATAATTAATCGATTTTTAATTTTTTATCGAATATTCAAACTAAATTCTTCCTTATAAATTAAAAATTTGATCATGAAAAAGTAAAAGATTTTCTCATTTCTCTTAAAAAGTAGCAATAATAATTATCGAGACAAAATTAATGAAATCAATCATATTTAAGAGAATAATTTAATGAAAAATAAATCAAATATTTTCTTTAGTAAATATTTATCTTTTCCTAGATAAAACTACACAATTGTTTGTTTTATAATTATCAAGATAAAATACTGATTATTATCTATAAAAATTAATATTTTTAATTGCCCCTATTATTTTGTTTTAGCGTATTTCATAGAACTTAAAATATCTTGGTACATTAATCATTTTTTGTCTGAAAATACCAAATTTATTTCTAGTATCTGGTTATACCTAGAATAAAATAAGTTTTTTAATAGTGAACTTTTAAATTAAACCACTGATTGTTTTTTGAATAGTTGAGAAAATAATTTATACTAATCCGTTTCATAAATAAAGCGTTCATTAATAAGTCAAATGAGCTTTCAGATAGAAAATTTGCCTCATTATATCTAGCTTAAAATAATGATTAAAAAATTTAAATGAAGGATTTGATTTTGATATATTTCAAATATGTTCTTCACTAATAAACTAAAATTTAAAATATTTTATAGGATTCTATGATAAACAAAAAAAATACTGCAATATTGTTAAATTATAATCTGATTTTAATTGAGCTCTAATTCACACTAATTAAAGCGAAAGTATTTGTCGCTAAATCTGTTAAAATTCCATAAGAGAATGAATAATATATATTTAATTGAGCTATTTTAAAAATAATTAGCATGAAAATTTTGAAATTAAATCGAACCGACATGTTTTTCCGATTCTATTATAAAATTTTAAATAAATTTTTCATTTAATTTGAATTCTAATAGACCATTAAGGTAAGTATCAGGTTTTTTGTAGGTTTTTTTTTTCTCAAAATTAAAGCGATATTTCATCAAATATAAATATTTAATTTGATTGCATTTTAATATATTCTGAAATTTAAACTAACATAAATTAAAAGACATATTTATTTCATTTAAAAAATTTAACTTAGATAGTTTTTATTTTTTTATTTTAAATATTTGAATTATTTTTTAGTAAATAAAATGTTAAGTCAAGATGGCTTTGTTGATTTTTTCTTTATTTTTCTTTATATTTAACTTTTAAAATAAATTTTTATTTGCTAGATTCTTTTTTAAATTAAAAAAGCTTACAAACTTTTATATTTAACAATATTTGACTGGCGAGACTTTAAACTCGACTAAAAAGTTGAGTTTTTGTAACAAACTTACAAATTATATAATAATAAAATGAAAGCTATGTGCAAGCACCAGCACATCTAGTCGATTCCAAACATTGACTACTCTGTTACTGAAAAAATAAAATCTTTGCTCACAGTTCGCTACCATTTGTCTTTCTAACGTAAAATCATGACGTCTAGGAGTTGGACGAAATCAGTTTTCTGGATTATTATTGAAGACTAGGGCACATGTCAGTTAATCTTGTCGTCACCTTTGATAATTTTAAACATCTCGATCAGATCCCCTCTTAATCTTCTGGTCTCTAGGCTGGTTAAATTCAATGCAGCTAATCTTTCTGAATAGCTTAACTTTTTTAGCTCTGGAACTCTGGACTTCTAAGACTAATATCTAAGACCTAATATCAACAATAAAATGAATTTTTTTTCATAAAAAGTTTTTTCATCTTAAATCTAAATTTCCACTAATTCTAAAACCATAATCCTATTAAATTTATCTCGATATATATGAAATGACTCACGTTTAAAATTGTTTAATTATTTTTTGGCTAAACTTAGTGTATTTCAAAAGAGAATTTTAGCTTAAAAATGTTTTTAATTTCCTAAAAAAAGTCTAAAAAAAATACAAGTAGAAAAAATAAAATTAATATAATATTTTAATTAATTTTAAAAAAATTAAAATTATAAATTGGAAAAAAATTTCGAAAAAAAAGGACAGCTAAATGTAGCCAAATTTTTATTAAATTCCGATTTTAAGCTTTTTGCAATTAAATCTTAGTACATTTTATTGACATGGTAAATTTATAAAGCAATTTTATCATCTTCATGTTGAACTTGCTTCACGATTTAGCTACTAATCTGAATTTTACTTTTAATACTAGAAGCATCAAATGAGTTATTTGATTCTTTTAATTAAATTTAAATCCTCATGTCTTTGAACAGGCTTTTCATATAAATAATTTTACAAAAAATATTTTATCACTTAGTAAAATTATTTTTATTTTTTTTCAATTGAGTCTTAACAAGAAAGAAGCTTAATTTTAGCTTTTAATTTTCCTAACTTAGGAAGCTAAAAAGCCTTTCAACAATGATTTAGTTTCATAGTTTAATAGCCCTAAAATTCAGTTCTAAAATTCAGTAAATTGATTAGTATTTTGTAGATTTCTAAAGCTATTTAAAAGAATCAAAATTAAGAAATTTTCACCTCTTTTGAAAAATTATTTATTTGTCCTATTTTTTTTAGTTTTTAAAACTTTGAAAATTTTCATTTTTCTAATCAATCAAGAGTAAGTTTATGTTTTACTTGACTAACGAGAATTTTAACCTAATCGTACAAATGTCTCACTTAAAAAAGATGTTTTTTAACTTGGGCTTAAAACTTCATTGTGATATTCCATTTTTTCTAAATTTTCATAATCAATAAATTGTAGTCTCTTTATTTCTCGAAAAATTCAATTTATTTTATTTCACGTACAATTCAAAACGATTTCAAGTTTTCTGCATGTGACAAATATAGATTTTGAAAGTAAGTATAGATTTTAGAAGTCCTCTTTTTATATTAATAGCAAAATCAGTCTGGTGGTAAAACTGAGCACAATGGTACACCAATGAAAGTAAAAATTTCTTGAATTATTTTTTTAAAAACATTTGATGCTATCTAAAAAGTTTTATTTGATGATAAGAAAACAAACAAATTTGTCTGATCTTGTTTTTTAATATTGTATTTATACACCCATTTTTTATCAAAAATTACACCCACCTTTAACATGATATGAAAAGTTTATCATGTTTTTTAAATCATTTCGAGAAACATGTTAATTCATTTGCTTAATTCACATAGAAAAAATATTAATATATAAAATTAGAAGAAATGTAAAATTATTATTATTTATTTAAAAATGAAGTATTACTTTATGGTTATTTTGGCTTTTGTGTCATTAAATTTTTTAATGGCGACACCATTTAGCCGAAATTTGCTTCAGTTTAAAAGTATGGTTGAATATTTAACTGGCCGCAGTGCGTTTGATTTTGATGGGTATGGAAATTACTGTGGAATGGGTGGAAAAGGAGATCCAGTGGATGCCATTGATAATTGCTGTAAAAACCATGATCAATGCTACAGAGACACAAGCAATTTTTTTTGTTACACCTATTTCTCAACTTATGACTTCACAGCAGAAAATAATAGAATAACATGCTTGGCTACAAATACAGAATGTCAAAGTGGTGTGTGCCGATGCGACAAAATGGCCGCCGAATGTTTCAAGAAAAATTTACACTTATACAATTCTAATAATAAAAATCCGAGTCTTTTGGGATTATTTACTCAAGGCTAAATTTTTTTAAGCACTTAAATTATTAAGAAGTGATCAAAATTTTAAAAATTTACCCCAATGTTCAAATTACTTAAAAAATAAAAATTAAAATAAACTGATCTATTAGAATTAAAACGGAAAAAATAAAATAGTAGAATTTTTTTGATATAAATTATTAAGATGAATTATTTTTTTTACAGATTTTTTTAATACTAGAAATTAAAAACTGAATATTATCTCAAATAAATAAAGCTACAAAAATTAGTCAACAAAAAAACTAAAAATTAACTTGTAATTTTTAATTTTTTTTAATTATTTTAAATAAATTTTATTTATTTTTATTGAAATTTTTGCAATTATTCAGCCGCGCACTCTAGTGTTAAATAAATTTCTTTTACAGCATGAATTTGCTAAATCAGCGTGACATGTAGTATGTTATGGCCTAAATAGCAAATATACTAGGTCAACTAATTGATTGCTTAGAATTTTTTATTGATCAACTAGACTTCTATAGATTTATAATTAAAGAATTTAAAAATTTAATTAAATATATTTAGACATCTTGTTTATTTTAGTTTTCTGATTTTATTCATTCAAATAATTAATCTACTGAGAGAGATGACTAAAAATTTTGAGTAAAAACTTTAGCTACTTTAAATTTTTATTTAGGACAATAATTAAATCAATGAAGAAAAAAATAACAAAGTTCATAGCTTTGGAAAACTTATAATTATTAGGTTAAAAATTCAATTTCGAAAATTTAAAAGGCTTCTTTAAAAAATAGACAAACTTTTTTGCCAATTAGGCACCAGTTTCGGTGTTTGGTTAAAAAAGCTTGTTTCCAATTCTATTGCCTTAAATATTCAAATAAAATTGAAAATTAGTAATGTTAAGATTTTTCAATTGAATAATTTAATAATTGTTTTTCTAATTTATTGAATGAATTTTTATTTTATTTCGATAGATGATTCAATTGAATGACTTGTTTCTCTCATTAGGTATAAATATGTCACAAAAACAAAACATTAACTATGCGAATAAAATCATAAAACAAATCAAAACATAATTTACTGGTATTTGTTGTGATTCAGTTAAATTAAATTAGTTGAAGTTAAATTGGGGTTTATATCATAAAATTCTAGGAAACTTTTATAAGTCTTAAAGAGGATCTATTATGGATTATACTTTCCCTTAATCATTATTAGAAACTAAAAGAGTACATGCCTTAAATAAGCTTAAAATATTATCAGTCTCGAATCGACTTTTTGGGTTGAGTGAGAGACATGTTAGGATAGGACTGAGTCATTCCGTTTCATTAGCTTTCAAACTAGTGGGAAAATAAATAACTAGATATGAGATATCTTGAGCAATTACACTATGGACGATAGTGTAATTTTTCTGAGCCATTAGATATTTAACTTGTATGTTGTAACTCGTTATTTTATTATAACTATTTTAAATATTTTTATATTTTTTAACTTTGATTTTATTATTTTTTTTAATCCAAATGAGCATTAGCTTTGTATTTATTAACTAAACTTGTACACTTGCCTTGGAAGCTCAATTCAACTAAAATTAAATGTAATAAATCAATTAAATTAATTTTAAATTTTACAGATGATTATACAGCATGTTTTTGAAAAAAAATTGAAGAAATTTCTATATTTTATCACGAAATGTGTGAATTTTATTGAAAAAAGTTGCGCAACTAATTAAGATGACAGAATTATTTTTGATTATTTAAGCTGCTAATTTCTAAGCTTTCACACTTAAGATTTTTAAATATTTAGATAAATTCAATGTTGTTTAGAAAAAAAACAATTTATTATGATAAAAAACTATTTATATCATACTTTTCAAGATAAAATAAAAAGTATATACAAATATATGGGTTCAAATTAGAAATGATAAAATAAGTGTTTACAGAATTATTATCAGAAGATCAAAATAAAAAGATTAAGATTGCAGGTGTGGAAATTGACATCAATTGTATTTAATTTTTTTTAATATTGGTCTGTTTCTTAGACTAAATTTTATTTAAAAAAATCCAATATATTTTTATTTTATTTTTAATTTTCATAAAAAAAATTCGAAGGAATTATTCATTAATAAAAACTGGGTTCACTTTTAGTTTTTTTCAGATATATTAATTGACGTTGTTGAAATAAATAATTTCTGATTTGCGTTCTAAATCATTTATGAGATAAAAAACCTTTAAATTTTAAATAGATAAGTTTTGAAAAATCTTTTGATTCTAAGAATCAAAAATTAATATCGTGGCATTTTTCTGGTCAAGCTTATGACTTGAATCAAATAGGTCTATTATTAAATGCTGATTGTCAATTTTTTTCATATAAAAAAAAAAAAGTTCTGTTTTCAATTTTACAATTCTTATAAATAAAACGAACGTTTTTTTTTAATCAAATACAATAAGCTAATTTGACTCATATCTGAAAATTTTTTCTTAAATAGAAATTTCAATTTCTATTCTAGTACTAATTCAGGCACATATTTAAAGTTTATTACGAAAGTTTTGGTGAGAAAATTTTAAAATTTTAATTCATTACTAATATATTTTTTTACACAGTCGATCTTTAAAATAGAAAATGGAGCATGTTTTTTCAAAATTTCTTTTTTTTTTTTTAAGACTTAAACATTAAGTGCATAGGTGTGATTAATAGAGTTGATTTTTTCGCGACCAAATAGAATGGATCAAAAATTGGAAAATTTGTGCGTGGAAAACAAGTATGAGAAGCTTATTCATCATACCAAATCCATTTCCAACATACTTAAGACCAATAACGGTCGTCTAGTTAAAACATCAGAAATAAATAACAATGGATTAAAAAAGCAATTAGACGGTCAAGAAAATTCAACAAAAGCTTCATTTTCAGATAAACTAGAAGACCAGAATCAGAGTGGATCTGATGATGAGAAAAGAATTCACAGAGTTGTTTTCACTGGCGGACCTTGTGCTGGTAAAACAACATCAATTAATCGCATAAAAACATTTTTTGAGAATATTGGCTGGAAAGTGCTGTGTGTTCCGGAGACTGCCACCACTCTTTTGTCTTCTGGCATCTTTTTCGCCGAATTGGACGAAAAAGGAAAGCTTGACTTTCAAGAAAATTTGCTCAAAACCCTCCTACAAATAGAGGATACAATCAATGAAACAGCTAAAAACTATGCAAATAGAAAAAATGTAATTATAATTTATGACCGAGGTGCCATGGATCCGATTTCTTACATTGAACCTCACGAATGGGAAGTATTAAAAATGCGCAATCCAAATTGGAACGAGGTCGATCTAAGAGACAACAGATACGATCAAATAATTCACTTGGTCACTGCAGCCAATGGAGCTGAACAATTTTATACCTTGGAAAATAACAATACTCGAACCGAATCAATTGAATTAGCTCGTGAGTTGGATGAAAGATGTGCTAAAACATGGGTTGGTCATCCATGCATGGATGTAATCGGCAACAGCACTGTTTTTGATACTAAAGTAACAAAAGCATTGCAGACTGTGTGCGAAAGAGTTGGCTTGAATTTGAAAGGATTCGATGCTGGAAATAAAAAGAGAAAATTTCTTGTCAAACAACTACCAGATGATTCTGTTTTTCCCAATCTTGAAGAATTGACAGTGGTTCACAATTATTTGGTTTCTACATCAGATTCGATTCAAGTAAGGATAAGAAAGAGTGGAAAGGGAGGCAACTGGTCTTATTCGTATGCCATTCGAACATACGAGGATGGATTGCCGAACGAAACTAGAACTCAAATAGACCGTAGAGAATATGCTGTAAATTTTATTAAAATTTATTAAGAGAAAATTCTAAATTTTTATTAAGATTCTATCTAAAACAATTGATTCAAACCATTATACAATTTATCAACGCCGACGATGCTTCATATGGGGCCACCGTTACTACAGACTTGATATTTATGAGGAACCATGTAATCCAAGTTGTCGAGGACTCATTATTTTATCGTTTAGAACAGCTGATGACGATATTATTCTACCTAGTTTTCTTCAAATTGACCGGGAAATTACCAATGATTCTTATTTTTCTATGTTTAATTTATCAGCAAAAAAAAAATAATTTTAAAAATGTTTATTTAAAGGAAATATCTTATTTTTGTTTAAAAAGTTATTTTTCTCAAAGCCTACGGGATTGTTTTTTTTTTTTTTGCTTACAGTTTAAACTAAATAAAGTTTTTAGTAAAAACTTTAAATCTATTTAAATATATCATTTTTATTTTACTCTATTTTAAATACTTCCCTTGGGCTAAATTAAAAGTGTCTGACTTTATAATTCAATGAAAAATATAAATCGTCATAGTTTTATTATTTTAGTAAAATATCTAAGAATTTTATATTATTTATTTGTAATTATATTGTTTATTTTATTGTTTATTCTTTAAAATAAAAAAAAAGAGCCATAGCATAAACAGATCACCAAAAATATTAGGTCCACGTTTCTATTTTCTATATATTTCATACTGAAATTTAAGAAATAGATTAGTTTAAACAGAAAGCTTTGCTTCAAACTTGATTAATTTTATTTTACTTCTTGAAAACGATGCAGAGGTAGAAAAATAAACAAAAAAAATTTAAAAGCCAAATAATTTTATTTTGTTAATTTCTCCTTATTTGTATATAGAAAACTAATTTTTCTACTCATTCACTGTAAAATGATAGCAAAATAGTAAGTAGAAAGTATTTAAGGATTTTTTTTCAATTTTAATTATGAATTTAAGACTTTCTAAATTTTAAGGATTTAAGTAAAATTTAATATTTAACATTAAATCAGTGTAGTTTTTTTGTTTTCATTTAGTTAAAATTTCAATAAATGTTAGTTTAGATATGCCAATTTTTCTTTATTAGCAACAAAAAAACAAAATTAAACTATTTTTTTAAAATTATTAATTAGTAGTTCGATTGTATTTTTTCAATATAATTTTAAGGAAAGGAATTAAGGTTTTTTGGCACTATTGGATAGTTATCTTTTAGTGTAGTTATCAAATTTATTCTGTTTGCCTTTTAATTTAGTTAGAAAAATGTGTAACCTACTAGTTTCAAGAGATAATTTTATTTTTTCTTTTTCTTAAATATTTCAATTTTAATTATTTTATTTTACTATTTAAAAAATCGATGATATTTGATGATTAAAAAAATATTCTTTAGATTTTCTTAATGCAGAGCTATCATCTGAAAAATCAGTTTTTGATACCTTAATTTTTTACCCTCTTGTATATTTTAAAAAAAATCAAACTTTAGATATATATAGTAAAATATCTCTTAAGACTTCTTGCAACCATTTCAGCCTTATAATTTATTTGGCTAGAAACATTGTTGCATGAATTTTTGTATTTTAGGTTTGGCGTAAAATAATTCTTTGGGTTCTTATTGAAAGTGCTAACACATTTATTTGCATGGATTGAAAATCAACAAAATTTAAAGACAAATTAGTAACTAGCTAGCGAAGTCGATTAAAACAATGCTCTTATTCATATGAATAGACTATTTAATAAAAAAAATCAAATCATTTAAATTTAATGAATAATAAATATTTTTTTTAAGAAAAATTTATTTAAATCATATTTTAAAATGAAAATTTTCATTTTCTATTCAACTCATTTTGATAAAAAATTTAGCTGAAAAATTTAATTTACTTAAAAGAAAATTATTCTATTTTCATTTAATCAGCGCAGTAAAAATATTTTAATTTTTTTTCTAAACAAAAATAAAAAAAAATTTGGGTATTTTCGGACTGGCTTAATTAATCAGCATATTTCTAAATTAGCTTTTATAAGTACAAACTATTTGATCAAACGATGTTGGTTGTTTTTAAAGGTAAAAATTAAAGAATAACAATAATAATGAAAGCTTTTAATAAGCTTATTAAAGTCAAGTTTTAAAACAAGAAGCACCATATCTATGTAGACTAACTAATTAAATTTATATATTAAATGAATTAGAATTATTTGAAAAGTTTTAAAAATTGGGGAGAAAAATTGCTAAAATTCTGTAGCACCTTTCTTTAAAAAAAAAAAACATATGGATCTAATAAAGTCTAAACGTCAATGAAATTTTCTTATTTTTCCAATAAAAATACTGCTAAATCGCTTATTTGACTTTCGTTTCCGATAAATTATGAAAAATAGTTATTCTAATTAAGATTTTTAGTTTTAATATTTGAAGTTTGTTTAAAGAGACTCTGTTTATACTTGAAGACTCAAGTGGAATTAGCAGTTTGGAGTTTTAAAATCAACAAATCAGTGAGCGAATTTATTTGAAAATTCAATTGAAGCTCTATCTAAAATTTAAATTTAGTCAACATTTCTTCTAATGTTAACTCACCTGTATATTTTTTCAAGACTTGCAGCAAAAAATGTCATTTCTAAGGATTTAAATGTTGATTTTTTGTTCAGATTTTTAATTCCAAGCAATAAACAGATTGTTTCTAAACGGAAATATTTTAATTTAATTGTCGATTTTTGCTCCACAAACACATTTATTTCATCTTGGTATTTGAAAAATTAAAAAACACGAACTAAACTCTGCACTGAATTCACCAAGATTCACACAAGCACAGTTGTATCTAGCAAAACATGATCAAAAATGCTCGCGACTAGTCTCACAGGATATGAAATAAACAACATAATTGACCAGTACTATTTGAGAGGTCCAAAGCAGAAAGTGAACATAGTCAAGCTAATGAATTTGCCAGATGCTGGCGCTGACGAAAAAGAACTGAAAAATCCGGTACGCTTCAGCGGAATAATTTGCCGTAATTGTATCGAAATGCATCTGGATAAGTGCGAGCAGTGTTCGCCTCAGTCAACTAAAACGACAGCGCAGACCATTCAGAGCAAGTCAAGTGCTCGCACCGGGCTCATTACTGTGCTGCTGCATGAAAAATTCAAGTACAAACGTGAAAAAAATATTGAAAATTTAGTTGAAAATAAATTTATTGATTCGAGCAATTTTTCCGTACCTTTTAGTACATCTCCGCCGAATACAGAGTTTAGTAGCGATTTTTTGCAAAGACGCAAGTCTTCTAATCCAAACAAAGAGCTTGTTCGAATAAAATTGGACAAGCAAATTCCGTCGGAAAACTTTTTCACCGATCTCAAAGATTTAAGGAAAAAAATTTATTTCAAAAAAGAAACTATTAAATTTTTGAATAGCCCAGTGCCTAATTGCAGCAATGCTCTATTCGATCAGATAGAAAAATTTGATATTGCGCACAAATACAAAATTGCCCAAAGTCAATCAAAAATGTCCGACAATATTAGAGAACTTATTAGAAAAAGTCACATGATTAATGCACAAGTAAAATCGAGAGAACTCGAAACTCGTTTCGAAAAGATTAGATTCAAAAGATGCTTGAAAGTTTAACTCAATTCATTTTTATATATATTTTTTAAAATTAATAAATTAATTTTTGTTATTTCTTGGTTGTTGTTGTTGTTGTTGTTATTTTTTTTAAATCAAGTGACAACAATTCTCACGAGATTAGATAATTCTCAATGCATACTTAAATCGTCATGTAAAAGCAAAAGAGAAAAGAAAAAAAGAAAAAAAATGATTAAACAAGCAATTTTAATATTCTATGTAATAATTAACGTGAGCCGGGCAATTTACATGCCCAAATTGGTAAAAACAATTAGCATAGAAAAGCCGGCATTTTCCACTTTAATTCCCTCATTGCAACAAAACAAATATCACTTAGCCATTAGTTCATTCAATGGAGCACCATTTAGCCCAGACTTTGTTTCGTATTACTCTTATTTTAATCTAAATGGAACAAACAATCCAACTAAATTGGACAATAAAAATTTAGTTTGGCCAAACGAAATTAGCTATACTAACGAGTCACTTTTGGACGATGGCACTGATCAATACGGTGGATTGATTGTTCCTGGAGGATTTCTGGTGCCGTCTAAAGAAAACGGCGGAATCTATTTTTATCATTTTACTAGCAAGGATAGATCTCAAGTGACCGAAAATCCTCCCTATGAAATAACCCTTAACTCACAAGGTAAAATTAAATGGTTTTATCATCGCGTCAGACTTGTTGATGTTTCTGGCGATAATAAAACCGATATTCTAACTTGTAGAAGCTATAAACCATTGATTGGTAAAACGCTTACTCAGCTAGTAGCATTTATTTTGGATACTGAGTCCAAAATTTATACGGAAAAAGTAATTTTGAATGATGCTTGTGATATTTTTTTTGATGTGGCTGATTTGGACAACGATGGCCGCTTTGAGATTATAGCAGCCGGCTTTTTCATATCCAAAATAAATTTGATTTATTCAGATGAGCCAAATAATAGCTTTATTAATGGTAATGTAAAAGTAAAAACAATCGATTCTGAAGTAGGAAAATTGTTTGAGGTAAAAGTGGTTGATTTGGATAAAAATGGAAGCAAAGAAATTTTGGCCACCAATCATCAAGGAAATAAAGATAAGCCAGAAGGTAGGCTTTTTTACTACAGATTGGAGGGTAATGATATTAGAAAATCTGAGTGGAGCTATCATTTGATTTACAATAATTTTCCAGTTCTTAAAACAGGAATTCAGCAAGCGGCGCCTGGAGGAGCAAAAGCATTCTATCCTAATTTGCGAGAGGAAAAAACTTCGCGACCATATATTTTGGTGAGTGGTGATGGCGCCGAAAAAGCTTATTTGTTCGAGCCTTTGGATACAAATCCAGTTCAGTATAATTTGATTTGGTCCAAGCTCTATTCTGGATATACAGTTGGTGGAACAAGCATTGCTGATTTAGATGGCGATGGAATTAATGAGTTTATCATTCCGATTTATGAGAATAATACATGCTATATTTATACACTGGATAATATTAAACATCGACGACCACGATACAAAAAGTTAATTTGAATCTTTAAATAACTTTTTGATTTTAGTTTTTTTTTTTTTTTGTTGCAAAAGAAATAAATTGATTATAATAAAACTTGTTTATTTTTGACTATTATTAATTTCCTGCAAATTTTTTTTTTTAAATAATTAAAAAACAAATGAAAAAAGTGATATAGATTAAATATTGTTTAAGATTTAGAGCCAGCTTTACATGTTTTGCAAAGCAAAGATTTTTTCAAAGGAATGTGAAAAAAAGATTTGTGAAAAAACAAATTACATGTATTGCAAGTCAAGTGATTTTGATTAGTTCCCGTCTTGAATTCTTCATCGAATTCGGCAAAAGATGAGAATTTTTCATTAAAATCAATTTTGGTCGACATGGTAGTTTTTAGAGCAATTAAAAAGGATTTGTTATCTTTTTATAAGAGTACTTATTAACATTCAATAAATGACTGTTTTCTAATTAATTTGTCAATTAGAAAATTTGATGTTGGCCGTTTCGATGGCCGGGTGTAAAAAAATCTTTTATATTTCAAATATCATAATTTGATAGATAAAAGAATTGAGTACAAGAAAAATTGTTTAGATGTAGAGAAAAAGCAAATTTTCCCTCGCGGCCATCTAAA
>VANL01000773.1:0-23968 GCA_006352455.1 Brachionus sp. 'Tiscar'
TAATTTCGACAGCCTTCTTTTGTTACTTCAAAAAATAAATTAGCTATTATCGCAAATAATTTAGCTACTGTCGAAAATTATTTTTTTTTTATTCAATTAACTATATTGAAAAGCAAATTAGCTACTCGAAAAAATATATGCCATTTATTTTATCGTGAAAAATTCTTAAATAATCAATTTAAAATGATTTGGTTACACTCCAAAAATGATATTTTTACATTAAAAAATTAGAATCGAATATATGTCTATTTTTGGTCTAAATTACTTTAAAATAAATTGCAATTAATTATTTTTTTAAAAAGTTTTATATCTAAAAATAAAAACTTTTTTCCTTTAAGTATTTTGTTTAAATATTAGGATCTTTCCACTTTTTATTAGTTTAATTTTTACTAGAAACTAACACTATTAAATATTTAAAAAACAAATTAAATATTTTCCTATATTTATCAAAAATATAATATAAGATTTTTAAAAGATTTTTTCTTTTGATAAATGCCTTGTGCACATTAAAATGTAAAAAAATAGTTTTTTTTTTAAGCTCATGTATGCATTGTAATCATTTAGAGTAACATTTAGATTTAGTGTTACATTAAAATAAACGAGTTTGTCTTATTTGTGAATCATCGAGTAAACTTTTATTTTTATTAAATTGAATTTTACTTTAAATTTAATAAAAAAAATTGATTTTTTATTCTTAAATGAATGTTGATCTAAAATAAATTATATTTTAGATTTAATTAAATTTAAAAATATTACTCAATAAAAAAATCATCGTAATTTGTTATACAAATAAAGGCAAAAAACTAATTATTAGTTGATATTTAATTTTAAATAATCATTATATTTTAGTAAAAATAGAATTAATTTAAAGCAGAAATATAATTTATTCAGACTTGTATAAAAGTCAGGAAAAAAAAGTCTAGAAAAGTCAAAAACAAGTCAAAGTATGACTTGTACTTGAAAAAATATTTTTTAAAAATAAAAAGTCTTGACTTGTTTCAAAAATTAAAAAAAAACAAGTCAAGACTTGCAGATGACTTGAAATGACTTTTTTTTACAAGTCTTTAAAATTTTTATGATGAAAATAAGCATCTTCATAGACACAGACTTGATTTAAAATTAAACTGGGTCTCACACATTTATTAATTAATGAAAAATAAAATCTTAATGAAGGTCGATTCAATATTATAAAATTTTAAGACTTGTAAAAATAAAGTCATTGCAAGTCATATGCAAGTCTTGACTTGTTTTTTTTAAATTTTTGAAACAATTCAAAGTCCTGACTTGGCCTGACGTGACTTTTATACATATCTGAGTCTATTTAAGCGAAATAATTTTAAAAAAAATTTTTTTTTATTTTTTAGCTTTTAAAAATTAGTTAGAAATAATTTTTGTAATTTTTTTTACTAATTAGAAAACAATTTTCTAAAAATAACTGATGAAACTTGGCTTAATTAAAATAGAAATAAAAAAATGTAAAATATGAGTGAATTTAGAGTAAAAATGTAACATTTAAAATTTTTACTCTAAATGCTTAGAGTGTAAAGTAAAAAAAAAAATTATTTAAGAAAAGGATTGAATAATCTTTGATTGAAATAGATGTAAAAAAATTAATTACAAAAATGAAAAATTATTCTGAATTTTTTTCTCTATTTATTTTGGATATTTTAATTTCTTTTAATGTTATTTTTTTTAGAAAAATAAATAATTTTTAAAAATTAAGCTTCAAAAAAAATACTGATTACTAAAAAATTTATATTTTAATTAAAAAAAAAACAACAAAATTGTCAACAAATTTCTTAGCACGGAATTAGTCAGATTTACGCCTAAATTTCTTCCTCCTTATAATTGTGCAACACATATAATTTTTCGTCAAAATTTTCCTTTGCTGAACGAATTTTACTCTCCAAAGCGGTCGCTATGTTTAAATTTTGACAAGGAATTTTGAACTGCTTGTCACCATCAAGATGTAGTATTACATTAACATAGCTCTTATTTTCAGATACACTCGTGCCTCTATTTCCTTTCAGTTGTTCATATCTATACTCATACAATACATTGATATTTGACTCAATATCTCTAACAAAAAGAATTCTTTTGTCTGTAACCAAAATCTTAATAAAAATTGTTAGAAATTTAAAAAAAAAAAACACTCAAAAAAAATCCTCTTACAATGTTCTGTTCAATTTTGTCATTCGATCTAATTTGTTCCATTGCAATAAACTTTTCAGTCAGATCCAAGTCGTTTACTTGATAGAGAATTTTTTGTCCATTGGCATCAAACCGCGAAAAAAGACTAAGCAATCCGCCAGATGTTGAGCAACATCGACTTTCTCTAATTTTGGGAAGTTCCATTTTACTTCCAGTTTTGGAAGTTTCCTTAATTGCGGAGGCTATTCCGGTGGCAAAATCCAGAACTCCAACAACCGGCTTAGACACAGTTCCGACTGCTCCACGCATCAAACCCGTAAAAGCTCCGCTTAATCCGTCTTTGCTGAATCCTTGATAAGTCTGAGTGCCCAAAGAGATCATTCCTCCGAATACGCCAGCTGCAAAGCCCAATGCGCCGCCAAATAAATGATCCATTGAACCATTACTATACAATGTTCTAATCTGTTCTCTAACCTGCTGATAATTTTCATCCATTGTTAAGCCATTTAGCTCGTCTGAAAGTGAACCAGAAAATTTCGATACTGAATTTGCTACACCATGAGTTATTGAAAAGACAAAATCTGGTACATGCCCATTAGATATCACATTGGTAAGACTCTCTTTGAAGTCAACAACAAGTCCAATTGGATTGCCCAAAAAGTCAACTGAACCGAGAATTTGAATCGCATGTGAACGCAGCTCTTGACCATAATGTTTACTTATCAATTTAATCAGACAATTAGCAGTGTCATGCTCATTGATTATCATAAAAGGCTTGCAAACAATTGCCGCATTCTCAAATTGAACTAGTGGAATTCCAAGATCGGACTTTATTTTTTGCAAATCGGCATTTAATTTAATTGTTTTGTACACACTTAAACTCATACGAATTTCGGAAATAAGCAATTTCGTAAATGAAAATCTAAGCGTTTGAGATTCGCGTAGCAATTTTCCAATTTGATTGCGATAATAGGTGGCATTTGATTCAATTGATATGTTTTGTTTTCGTTCAGGCAATTGTTTTGTTGCATGCAAGAATTGTATTAATTTCCACAAAAGTTTTTCTTCCAATTGTACATTAAAATCAAGCAGATCAACAATTAAGTGCTCGACAAAAATTGGCGAATGATCTGGACGAAATTTGCGCAAAAAATCTATTTTCAAAGCTAGATCATGCTTAGCACCAGTTTGAATTGAATAGGCCAAATTTTGCCTAGTCGCATCCATTAATTGATTGCACACTTGAATACTTTGTATTCCAATAATAAATTTTTGTTCACCTTGACTCTGATCTAGTGATATCTCAATTGATTTGAAATAAGCATACAATAGCTCTTCGTATTCTTGATGTTTCCAATTGATTAGCGATAAGCCAATTCCCCCGCTTAGATTTACATATAGCTCAAACGATTTTGACATCGGTTTGCTTTCGTCCGACTTTTCCCAATTGATAGATAGATAGGATTTGTTTTTCACATTGAAAATTCTTATCAATCGAGAAGGTCCATCTGAAATCATGGAAACGGATACTTGACCAGAGCCCTGTCTCAATTGCTGCTTGATAACTTGATAAGCGGTTTTAGTTCCAGGTCCTAGGACAACCTCGGATTTGTGCTTTAGATCACCGATTACTTGCAAACACATGTTTTTAACATTACAGCATAGCTTGCCGTTGGGATCAAAAAACCAGCACTGGGTGTTGCGACGACGAGGATCGGGACGGTTTAGAGAAAGTGACATAAAACTCTGAGGTCTAGGAGCTATTTCTTCAATGTCTAGGACATAGCTGGTTGCTAGATCGAGCGGAGCGCCCATTTCCCTTGGCGGTGATCTCATTACATGCACCAAATGGCCCTCTTGGCTAAAGCTCCAAAGTTGATTCCGGTTATAAGTTTGTTTAAAGTCCAAATAAACCTTGTTGCTCGAACAAGTCAACACTAATTCTTGTTCGGACTTAAGCTCATCTGTTTCAGTATGTTGGCTATCCAATTTGGTAAAGACAACATAAAAATAGTCTTCGTAGTAAAGTGTTTTTTTTTCTTCACTTATGGCTAGATCAAATAAGGCACAGGTGCCGCCTTTGACACTAATCATTAATTTTTTTTCAAAAATTTGCTCATCCCAACAGTAATTAAATGTTTGCTTTGATTTTATTAATATTTGATTTGATTCTTCAAGTGTATTTGGTTGATAAATTTGAACTGGTACTTCGCATAGATTTTCTATTCGTACTGGAAATGGATAGTCTAAATTGTCCGTAAAGACAATATAAAATGTGCCACCGTCTAAAAAAATCTCTACTTTAAAAAAAAGAAATTCGTTTCTATTCAAATGTCGGCAATTAATATAAAACGTGTCAATTTGATCAATTTTAAAGCCACCGCACCAATTATAGCCCAGGTCGTCATTAGGCCGTAGACTCAGCAACTGATCAAGATCGGACCTTGACCAATGGTACTGGGACATTGATTCTTTTAAAAGTAAAATTGAATTTATTAGTTTTGGTTCGACTAAAGACTGGTTAGCTTTCCAATTAAGAATGTTTTCACGCTCTAATTTTACAAAATTATACTGAGAAATAAGCAAATCATGGCTTGATTTGTTTACTAAATAGTATCTAGTGCTGAAGTACACATATGTCGTGTCTCTATGCAGATCTTTGCCTGGTTTAATATCAATACCAATGTAATAGACCCAGTCCGGTTTGTGATACTCGTCATCTGTTTCATCATAGTTAACATGAACTGGTCGGTAACTTGATCCCGAATCAAGTCCAAACGGTTTACACCATTTGGGTGTAAAAACATGTGCTGTTTCTTTGTTAAATTCAATGCAGTATTTTCCAATACGCATTGAGCACGCATACGGAGAGTCACAATCATTAAAGGAGAAAAGTAGCGGCTGAGTGCTGCACACTGATTCATGCTCATCAGATTGACCGGATGCTTCATCACAATTGTATTGTCTGAATATTAGTGGTAGTCCGGTAAGATTGAAAAAGCAGTATACAGCAGATAAATAAAGAGTTATTGGATAGACATAATTTTCGTCTATGGAATTTGTACGCGATCCGGTTCCATTAGAACTTTTCTTATTTGTTCCTATTCTAAATTCAATTCTGCCTATTAGAAATAAACCACGATTTTTTTCATCATAAAAATTAACTCGTCTAAAGACCGTGTACTTTCGATTCGATGCTTGGCTATTCTGAACCAAATTACCCAACAGTTTAATTTGATTTATTTCAAGTTGTTTATGCATGTGATAATTATCTAATTCGAGATTTAGCTCGACCGATTTAGATACATCAACATCGTAAAAATTGAGCAAATTATCCGAATCAATGCGTCCGTTTAATGTGTCAAAAAAGTAGCGCAACTCGATAGGTAATAAATTTCTAATAGTAAAAGCGGGCTCGATTTTTATCGAATGTCCCGGTATAAAGTCAAATTTACGTCTCAATTTAACATCTGATTCAAATTTATGGCGTTTTATTTTGGCAAAAAAATAAAATTCTTTTTCTTTTTCTTCTAATTTACAAGTCAATGGAACATATTCAACTTGTCCCGGTTCACATTCACACAAATTTAATAAACTAGTACTAAATTCACTTTTTAAATGAGCCGGTCTAATACTAACATTGCAAGGAAGATATTTTATGGGCACTGATATCTCTTTGTCCTGGTCAATATCAAATATAATCGGTTTTAGTTTACCGCATTCAATTTTACACTGCAAAACATGGTCAAGTTTGTTTTTAATAGTAACTGGCGATTTTATTTCAATGTATTTAGTTGCATTTTGCTGCAAGGATATGTCGAATATTAGCCGACTTAGGCCTTGGCCAGACATTGGATAAATATCTCTGAAATAAGTGCCAACTTTGTCCACAGTCAATGGTCTTATTTCGCACCAGTCCTCCAGCTTAAGACGAATTTTATTTCGTGACAAATTTCTCAACTGATTATTATGGGTCTTTTGACCGTAAAGAGTTTTTTGTTTGAAAAAATTGAACTCAATAGTTGATCCAGATGCCAGCTGGGTCCATTCCGAATCAGTATCCAATTTCATAAATTGTATGGCTTGACCAGTAGAGTTAATAAGGATAAACGGATAGAACAATTTGTGGTTTTTGACTGTCAAAGTGTCAAAGTCTTTTTTCCAATTAGTCAAAGTCTCAGTTAGAATGTTTATAAACGGATTTGTTAAGTTTAAATTTAGGACATCCATTGAAGTTAGTGTGAGCACATTGGAGGCTATTTTAGACTTCCAAAACAGTTTAGCCAACCAGGGTTCAACCAATGGCTCCCAATCAGAAAGTAGCCGATTGTAATAGTCAATGTTTAGTGCAAATTCAACCGAACCATGACTTGGCGATGAAACTATTTGATTTAGTTTAAGTTTTTTAAATTGAATATCACCCAAGGGTATGTCTATATCATTGCAATCATCAATAATACATACTGAAAATGAATCTATAGATACAATTAAATCATTTAAATCAATAGAAGAATTTTGATTTTTGACAGTAGACTGGCTTTTTTTACTATTATTCTCATTTTTGCTTGATTCTATTTGAGATTTAACTGATTTAATCACTCTAATAAACAATTTAAAATCCAAATAAGAAAATCTTAGACGCAATTTTTCCGCATTCATTTCAATCATATGCTTGAATTCATTTCTTTTTTTTAGCACTATGCTTAAAGTGCTTGGCTCGATAATTGATAAAGCAGTTTGTTCAATGTCGTTCATTTGACAAGTAAACAATTCAAAAGATTGCAATCTAGTATCTATTGGATCTGTTTTTATTTCACTGTATTCAAAATAAGCTGTCAATCGAAGTATTATTGCTTGTGAATGTGGCTCAGCTATTTGTTCAGCTAGAACAAAGTCAGTGTTTATCAAATTTATTTTAATCTCATTTGGAACTTGGGTTTGATTGCTACTTTGAGCACTTTTATTCTCATACTTTTTAATAAAACTATTCATTTCCATTAACCAATCCATTATGGCTATGACACGACAATTATTGAACAAAATAGAGTATTTATTGGAATTTTTTTTTGATTTGTAATGTACTTCCAATTGAAGGCGTTTTGAGTCTTTTCTATCAAGAGATTTTTTTAAAAGTACATTAAAGCAAGGCTCTCGTGTATCTTTTATTTGAATTTCATTAGACACTAAATCAACAAGTTTAGTTTCATCTGAGAAACTCTCAAATATTAAAGATGAAATAATTAATACAGCTGATGCCAATGGTTTCTCATTTTCACTAAATAATTCAATAAAAACATTCTCCAAGTCAAAAATAAGACTAATTTTTTTCCATACATTTGAATTAGATCCATTTTCAATGTAGTTTGTGAGAGTAAATGCTGGATTAAATTCAGTTTGAATTTGTTCTCCTATGTTTTGATCAAGTATACCGCGAATTAGTTTATATTGTGATAAATTTATTCTCAATTGAACTGAACTAAATTTAGAATAAACATGCCAGTCTGGTGACCGATGAGATATTTCGCTTTCCAAATTGCGTTCCAAATTAAATTGAATTGTATTTTCTGTTTTAAGAATTGCTCCAGTGTTCTTAAAACCGAATGAGATAAAAACTAGATCTGATGATGATAGTCTAGAATTTTCGTTGAGCACATATCGTTCTGCAGAATAAAGTTGAGTATTTTTGAATCTAACCTCTATCAAGTCTAGCAAGCAATGCTTTTGATCATCATTCAAACACAATGAGTTATTTACCGAGCTTGAATTGGATAAATCAGACAAATTTAAAGTGTCTATATTTTCAGATGATTCGAATTTATTGCTCACTTCGATATTACCTAAAAAAAGTATTCAAAATTAAAAAAAATATTTGATCTAAATTAATTACAAATTCTAATCAATAAAAAAAAATTAATTCATTTTTTTGAATAAAATGCTTTTAAAATATAATTTTAAAATTTAGCCGGAAAAGCTCTTTTATATTCTCAATTTTAGAAAAAAAACAAAAAAATTTTCTTTTAAGGTCCAAAATAGTGTTGGGTACCGTATGTGGGGGTCACTAAACCGCCAAAAGTTTATGTCGTTTTTCTATTAAATATTCAACTTAAAAAATTTTAAAACGACCAATATAATTTTTGGTGGTCTAATGGCCTCCACTCACGATATCCAACACTAGTCTAAAATTAGTTTTTATCTGATACAACAATTGAAACAACCAAATTTTGTTTCTCAAAAAAATCTGCAAAATAGTATATGTAATAGAAATTCGTTAAAATTAAATTGCCGAGTTTTTCAAACTTAATTTGGATGATGCAAGTCTTGTATCAGCTGATTAATTTGGTAAAACATGAAATTTTATGGAATCAAAAAAAAATGAATAAAAACATATCAAAAAATTTATGAATATGATAAAAATTAAATGAAAAATTTTAAAGTTATTCAATGTCAACATTTTTATAATCACACTTTATAACATTTTTATAACTTCATAAAAATTCATTGAAAAAAAAGTTTATTTTTAGCATAATTCATGAACATATATTGCTGAAAAAAACATCTTTATGGTTAATTTTTGAACAATTTTTTATTAGGTTAAAATTGATTTTAACTTTGAAAATTTAATATTTTTATTAATTTTTATGGAATTTCTTTAATTTTTACGATTGAACAAAGCATGCAAAGCTTTTCTCATTAAATTGTTCATTAAATTTATTTAAAAAAAATTAAAAAGTCAAAGCCAAATCTGACTTTCAAATTCTAAGAATGTGGTCACTCTAGACAAATGTTAATAACATGGGGTTCAAGTAAAAGTGTTCAAGAAAATTAAGCCTTAAGTCTATAATCTGATAATCATCTGATGATAAAATAAAATTGGAAAAAAAAACAGATTTATTTTCTAACATAGAAGCTAATAGTTGGAACAAATTTCGGCTAATAGTTGAAATCGCTATTATTAAAAAAAAATATTACCAAAAAAATTACCTAAATTAAAAACTAGGACTTGATCCGAATTCGAATTTACAGGTATTACAATTATGGGTGATTCTGTTTGAATATCTAATTTAATTCTAGAACTACGCTGAGGCTCAAACGAGATATTCTTTTCGCCAGATGATATAGCATTCATTTTACCCAAAGCCTCTTGTAGTTTGTTAAATTGCTGAAAGTATTGGGTTAATGATGATAAAAATCTTTGAGTGTGAACATATTTAACTGAATTCATGTTAAGTTTTATACTAGTATCAAAATTTTCTCGATTCAAAAGTTGATCCAATGGACCTGTGTGCTTAAAAAACTCAAATGTAAGCGCTTGATCACCTGATGTCAAAAATTTATCGGGATAAAGGCCTTGATAAGCCGAAGAATCATATATACCAAGACTACCTAGTTGACCATTGGCATTTAAATATTCAGGTCTTGACTCAATAAGTGCTCTTACATCATCAATTTTTAGCTTGGCAATTGGTTCATAGCTTTTCTCTTCATTTAGTTCAATGCTAAATTCTTCTACCATGAATTTAATGCCAGTGCTGTTTTTTTTCTCGTCAAAATCTTTAGCTTGAGATCCGACCGGATATGACTTGGCTCCAAGACCAAGTACATCTAAAACCAGTATCCACGTTTCTGGATTTACGATAAGCTTTAATCGAGAAAATTTTATGTCAATAAAGCGATTTATATTTTGATATTTTCGATTGAAATTTGAATTTTTCTCATCAATAATTATTAAATTTATTCTAACCAGTGGATTTAGATCTTCTTCATTAATTGAAACAATATTAGATGCTGATTCTGATATTCTAATGCTAGTTTGTTTGGATTTAAAATTTAAATCATTATTTTCGTCCGGTTTATTGGGCTTACTAAGCTCAGTAGGTAATGAAATAGACTCGCATTGATAAAATTTACTCATTTCAAGCATATTTTTTAAAAATTCATCATTTTTTTTGATTTTTTTTGATTTTCTATAATATTTCATAAAATTCATGTTTTTCCCTAGACTCGGCGCTGAAAAGCTCAAATTTTCAATTAATTGTTTGTTAAAAATTTCGGGACGGATTTTAGATGAAGTACCACTCCATAGAAGATATGCTTTATCATCACTTTTAAGCAATTTATCTATTAAATGCATGGATTTTAGTGCCATTGATACATTTGTCAAATATTTGTAATATTTGCTAATTCTTAACTCATATTCTTTGAAGCATAATTCAGCTATTTGTTGACGTGTAACTTCAACATCTGCCAAAAAATCTATTCGGAGCTTTTCTATTTTAAATGATATATCTGTTTTAATGTTCAAACTCTCTTCACCGTCAATCTCTAAATCATCTTCTTCAGAAATTGAATAAAATATTTTTTCATATTTATTAAGATTTTCGGCTTTTTCGAACGAACAACTCTTAAAAAAAATGTTAAAAGTCATTTAAAATAAATATAAGCTAAACAATCATAGGCTGATTTAAGTATTTTAAACATCACTTCTTTACATGCTAATTATATATATCAAATGGGAGTTTGAAAATTTTGAAGACAACTTTTTAAATATGGCTCTTTTATCATTTACTACTATTGAATTATTGAACCTTTAAGATGATTCATCTAAAATTTCAAATCATAAAAAATTGTCACTACTTTAAGTAAAGAAGTAATAGCCAGTGCTTTAAATTAATAAAAAAAATTTTCTTTTGTAAATTCAAGCTTTGATAAATTAAAAAATCTCAGAGCTTAATGCGATATTTTTTAAAGTTAAAAAAATTTATAAACTATACTAAACTATTAAATTTCTTAAATAAGTATTGGCGATCATCCCTTAAATTAATTGTCTCTAAATTGTTTTTAAATATGCTCTTCTTTAAAAATCTCTAATTTAATATTTATTAAATAAACTACTCGTTTTATATAAATTTTTATTTATTGCTTTAACTTTAAGGCTTGGTTCAAATAAAATAAATAGTATTTAATTATATAATCAATCAGTCTAGTGATCGTATAAAAAATATTGGGTAAATTTTTTATATTTTTTTGATTAATTCAAACTAAACTTGCTAAATATCTTTAAGTTTTTTTTTTAAATTGTATTTTTTCCCCCGAAAAGTTGCGAAAGTTGCTAACATAATTTTTGATTCTTAAAAAAAAATTGAAGAAGTACACTATAAATAAAGTATTTTTAAACCCCGTTCAATTTTTGTGTTCTAAAAAGAGTCATTTTTACAGCATTGTGAATTTTGGAACAAGAACAAAATTTTTTAATTGTAATAACTTTTTTTTCATAGGTCTAAAACTTGTTCTGCAAAATGTAACAGCTGGCACACAGCATGTGTCATCCAAATGTAAGCTGTGCAAAAGCTCTGCAATTAAATTTTGAAAAATTTCTGATACATTTAAGGTTCGCGCGGTGCAAAACTTCCACACTATCTTAATCGAATAAAATAGACCTCATTTTTGGATTCTGTCCTGACAGAATGAAACGAGTTATATCACATATTATATTAAGATCGGTATGTCGCATTATGAAGCTTTATATGTTTTTCGATGACTTGTAGACACTCAAATGAGACCAACTTTTGACTGGGTCGCTTAACTTCAGACCCCCCTAGTACAAATTTTTTTTTTTTACCCCCCTAAAAAAATTTTTTCATCAAGGTTTTCATAAATGGAGAATTCAAAAATGAGGTCTATTTTATTCGATTAAGATAGTGTGGAAGTTTTGCACCGCGCGAACCTTACTATTTTGCAGATTTGCAGGGTTTTTTCGGAGATAAAATCTGGGTGATACATTCTTTGTTTCAGCTGTTACATTTTGCAGAACAAGTTTTAGACCTATAAATATGAATCAAATTATTTTAAGCATAAAAAAGTCGCTTTTTTCTTTACTAAAAAAATTTCTCAAAAGTTGATTTGATTTTTTAGAAAAAAGTCATTTGGCCAATTTTCATTTGGAATAATAATTAAAAAAATTCTACAACTCGAATCACCATAAATTGATAACTGCAATAATTCTCTAATTTAATTTTTTTAAATTTAAATAAATCAGAATTACAGAATGTTTGTACAGTTTGTGTAAATTTGCATGATACAAACTTGGTATCAGCTGAAATATTAATTTTATTATTGCAAATTTCAACTTTTTTTTTAAATAAAAATTAAATTTTAAATTTTAATATTACATTTTTGTTGCCAATATTTGAAGAATCAACAAAACGATTTTTAATCTCAATTGGTTTGCTTCTATCCTCTGACTTGGATAAAACAATATTTTCTTCATATACAAGACTATCTGATATTTTGATCAATTGTTCAAGACCAAGCTTTGACAATGTAATTGAACAATTGTCAATGACCGATTGAATAACAAGCCTAGAATTATCTTTTTTATGTTCATAATTCAACATCAAACCAATACTTGTTTTATCCATCAGATTTTCGCGTTTAACAGGATCGTAAAATAATTTGAACAAGTTGTGCACCTCTTGTTGCTCTAAAAACATTGAAAAAACAGTCATATCATTTAGACGAATGCTAAATTTCGTAAGCGAATGTTCTTTAATATCATTTTCGATAGTTATTTTGCCCAAATGAGCAACAAAATATTGACTCGTTTCTTTTAAACGAACTCCAACCACTGGAGTTTGAAATTGTATTTTGATTTTGATCCATTTTGAATTATTTTTCGACAATTTGTCTTTTAAATATGTCTTTCCTTTGTTAAGCATTTTTAAAGCTAATTTAGCTGCTTTGTCAGTCACTTCTTCCATTATTTTCTCATGAAATCTCATAAAATCTTTGAAACACAGCTGAAGGTCATTTATGAGTTCAGGCCTGTGCAAATAGCACAGCGAGGCTATTTTCAATTCGAGCTCTTTGGCTTCCTGGCTATCGATAAACTTTTTCGAAAAATCCACGTTTAAAACTCCCCTGGACATGAAAGAGCCAGTTGAATATTTATCCTGTAGTTGACCGATTGAGAAAACAGTAGTCGCTTGCTTGGCCAGCAAACTGGTCACATTGAAGCCATCTATTTGAGTGCTCAGGTCCATGAACCGATCACTTGGCGCCAAAGTTAAATTAAGCAAGACTCCGTCCAAAGAAAACAAGGCAACTTTACGAGCAGTTTCATCATCGTCTATTTTAAACATCAAAGCAGTCAATCGTTTAAATCGAAAATTTATGCTTGATTTCAATTGAGATTGATCGCCATAGCTTACTTCATTATCTACTTTGAAATAACTTGGCTTGATGTTCAAATAAACACCGTATAATAAAATAATAATTTCAGATAGAGTCTCTGGGTTAAGCACGAGATCAAGCGTGCTAAAACTGGCATCAATGCTTAGCTCATCATAGCGTGCCATATTCTGCTCAATTTGACTTGTAATAAGCATGTTAATACAAATTAAAGGCTTTTGGTATCGAGTAAATTCGCTTGCTATTTGATTGGTGATTGTGCCAGTGCTTGAATCGAGCAATACATGCTCGTGACTTGCGGCCAATAGTTGATAGTCTGGTCCGTATATTTGTCTTGCGTCTATCAATAGCATATTGTACAAACTCAAGCGAAAGTCTACATCAAATTTGTTGTTCATCTCAACTAACGAGTTTATCGCATAAAATTTAAATTCACATATGCTCTTGGGGTCAATTTGGCCTAATGTCTCATGCAGTTCAGCATTTTGTACACTCATTGTTATGTCAACTTCATTCAGTTTCAAATCCATTTGGACAAATTTTTTCACATTTTTGTGTCTAAAAGGCAGTTTAAACTTGTCCGTTCTGGTTTGTTTTTCATTTTTTTGCATTAAATTGTTAAACAGCTTGCTTGTTTCATAAAGATTGATTAGTTTAAAATCGTCTATATTTAATTTGAGTAGTTTAACACTGAGCATTAGTCGAACGGGAGCCAATTGTGTATTGAACAAAAAGCTAACTTGTTGATTTGGATTTATTTTCATTAAAATGCCAAGTTGAATGTTGATATTAAATTTTTCCAACAGATGAAAATCTGAATGACTTTTGGTGAGCTGATTTCTAAGATTGTTGGATAGCAATTTGCCACTGAGCACTTGTAGATTATTCAGATCAAGATCAAAATTTGAATAGTACTTGCTTAAATCTGGATCGTGCTCGTCTTCTGGCTCATTTGGCGGAGTGCTAACTGGAGTGACAAACTCTTCATCGTCTTCATCATCATTTTGCTCATTGTCATAAAAATTTTCTTGTATAATCAAATTCTTATTTCTAAAAGTTAATTTACCAAAGTCAAGTATTAAACAATTAGAGTCTTGGTTGTCATATTCTTTTGGTATGAGAATTTTAGGTGCTATTATTTCAAAATTAAATGTCATTTTGTGTATTGGCGATGTTTTTAGACTAAACGATTTGGATGGTTTCAAATTTTTTCTAAGCAAAACTTGACCGGCACGATTGAATAAAAGAGAAAAATTGTGAGTAAAATTTAGCAATTGTGAATAAAAATCTCGATTAAATATGCAATCAAAGCCACAGCTTTTAATAGTGAGACGAGAGTTTTTCGTATTTGGCGGATTGTGTTCGTAGCTGAGCGAAAAAACTTGCTCTGATTCCTTAGTATTTTGTGGATATATTAAATTTGGAAAAAATGTTCGATTAATGTTTATTGAATCTATTAAATAGAATGAGGATAATTTCATTTCAAATAAAAACGAGTCAAATCGAGGCAATGCTTCAATCATTAATTCGGTTTGTTCTAGCTTAAATTTTGCTATTTTATCAACATTTATAATCCATGTGTCAAGCTTGAATTCAAGCACTGCCAGCAAATAGTCGCGTCCTAGCAATGTGTCGTTTTCAATAGTGTCATTTATCAAACCCATTACTTCTTCTTCCAATTTAGGATCATTTTTGGAATTTTTTGAAAAAATTCCATAAAAATTCAAATAATTAAACAAAGTTGTTTTGACAGCTGTGGACTGTGATCGTTTTGTGTGAATAAATTGATCCGAAAGAACAAATTTTTCAAATATAGCTCTTCTAATTATCAACAAACGCTCATATTCCCATTCTGTTTCAATTCGATTTTTTTCTTTAAAAAAATTTTCATTTAAAATTTCACCGATATAAATTTTATTAATTATTTTTTTGTATGTAGAGACATCGTGCGCCCATTTGGTCATGTCTTTCCATGAAGGCTTTTTTACATGATAGCTAATACTTTTAAGCAGTAAACTCCATCTAGTATTGCTATCCGATCTAAATCTATTATTGAAAACATAATTTGAATATGTGTTACAAAATGTTATTATTTTGCACAAATTTTCTAAATTTTTTTTTCCAACATTCATTTTCACACATCCCATGTGGGTTTTAATTCGTATACGCGCTTGTTTCCTCTTTCTAAGAGGTTTCTGGCTTAAATTGCGAATAAGATGTGCTTTAAATGATGTTGGTTCAACTATAAAATCGATGTTTTCGTCTTTGTATGCACTTGAATAAACAGAAAAATTTTTTAATTCAAATAATTTGGAAGACAAATTTTCAGAATCGTCATAATTTTCGATATTTTGAGCATCTGGGTCTGTTTTAATTGAGATTGATTCGATTTTTAGACCGAAAGAAATTTTATTCGACTCATCTTCGTATCTAATATCGAGTTCGTTTATACTAACATTAATATTTTTTAACAAACTATATGCAATTGGTGTAAGATATTTGAACAGAACAGATTTGTTGTCAGTTTTCGATTCATCCAGGCCGAGTAGCTCGACCTCTTTGAACCATTTTGACTCTAATTCGTTCAATTTTTGATTAGCATCAACCAGTTTAAATACTGTTTGTTTGTAGTCCTTGGGACCTAATATTATGCTTAGTTTTTCTGCTTGGAGTAGCCAAGGACTCGCCCGCAGTGTGTTTAGAGAAACATTTAGCTTTACCTTGCCAAAAATTCCGGTTTTTAACTCGAAAGGAAAATTCAGGTCATTGAAAGCGTCCGGCTTGAGAGGAACATTGTCTAGTTCGACAACTCCACTTAGTAAACCAATTGATAATTTATCAGGATTTACGTTTATGTATTTACCAATATATGTCTTTAAGACCCATGCAGCTAAACCTTCTAACATTGCGTTTTAGCCCATTAATAAAATTTAATGTTTTTAATGTTTTTAGATTTTTAATTACAATAAATAATTATTTATTTAAAATTATGTTTTTTATAAGTAATGAAAATCTAGATCGGTGTTGCAAGTGTGTTGAAATATTTTTCAAACAAAATGCAAAATTAGGATTACAAGTTTTTAATTTAATTTTTTTTTTATTTTGACTGAGTTTTGATTCATTCTTTTTTGTTTAGTTTATTTATTTAAGTAATCAAAAAAATTTCAACAATAGAATTTATTTTAATAGTGAAGTGATTATTTTTTTTAAGATGAGCAATCATTTTAGGCAGCTATCTAATTTTTGTCTTAATATTTTAAAAAATTTTTCATTTTTTTTTATTATTTAAAATAAATCAAAGACAATCATGTCATGATTAAAAAATCGAAAAATTAAACTCTGATAGATCTCGACGAGCTGAATCATGATCTACTAGAATTTTTACCTTCTGCTCAAAAGTTATACCTGTCCAAAATACTATATTTTTTTAATTACTGGTTTAAGTTAGAAAGCCGTATTTCGGTTATTTTTGAAGCTAATTAGGCTTTTTGTTTTTTTATACCTGAAAAGCCCGTCGGATCTTTCTGACCGGTTTTTTAAAAGTCAAAGATTAAATGTTTAAATTCTTGTTATTTTATTTAAAAACATAAAAAAACTATTTAGATTTTGAATCATGACATCTCTTACACATTGCTCTTACAATCATCTCATGTAAACATGTCCCGCAAGTCGTTTTTCCGCAATCATTACAAGTAAATTTGGACTTGTTCTCATTGCCCAATCTAACCTGGCATTTTTTTCTATCACTGTTTATTGATTTTTTTAAAGATAGTGGCGTTGTTTTAGTGGCTGAATTGGTGACACGTTTTTTGAAAGAACATATATAAGTGAAAGAAATTTTTTTTAAAATTTTTTACAAGATAATCTATAAGTCGGGTCAGAAAGACCCGTCGGTCTTTTTAGTAATATTTTTATTTTATGCGGGAAATTAAAATTTTTTTTTTCAAAAACATCATTTATTTATTCATTTTTATGTAGTATTTGAATCTAGAAAGAATTAAGCCGAATAAAAAAATAAAAAAAAAGTCATAGTATTTAGAATGGACAAAAAGGGTCAGAAAGACCCGACGGGCTTTCTAGGATAAATCATTCATTATTATTATAAAATTTAAAAGAGCAGCAAAAGAAAATTAAATCAATCAATTTAAATTAATTTATCTTAATTATTTAATTTAGTAAAACTTGTCTAATAATATTTAAAAAAATATATTTTGCTAGTTTTAACAAAATCTTTAAATAAAAATAATGTTATTATTTTAAGTCAAAAGTAATATATAATATCGATAAATAAAGTTTCAATATGGGCGCCGTGGCTTAGTGGCTAAAGCGCCTGTCTAGTAAACAGGAGATCCCGGGTTCGATTCCCGGCGGTGCCTTTTTTATTTTTAAAATTAGTGTTAGACTCTTTTAGACCCAATTGATTAATTTTGGTGACCGTTTATTACGATCAAATAGACTACCCATCAAAAATTCAGCTGGACTAATTGTAGAATCATTTCATTTATACTTTCAGAATAAGTTTTTTTTTTAAATTGTTATTCATTTCTCTAAAGTAATCAATAAAATAATTGTAAATTACTAAGGGTATTTTTAAAGGCAATGTATATTATAATTTACAAATCTTTCATTTCCTACGTGGAAACTTTAGTGGAAACAAATGAAGACAAAAACTAGATTGTGTTGTAAAAGTTCAGTTTTTTAAACAACTTAAATAAATATCTTAAATTTTTTATGATATTTGATAGTAAAAGAAAACCATAAAGCTAAAAAGGCACCGCCGGGAATCGAACCCGGGATCTCCTGTTTACTAGACAGGCGCTTTAGCCACTAAGCCACGGCGCCGCTGATAAAAATTTTTTCCAATCAAAGTTTTCTTTTAAAAATCTATTAATTTTATTTACACTCAAAAGCCGGAGGCATTTTTTCGCCGTGTTATGTTACAACTTTTATTTGTATTTGGTTAAATAAATAATCTTTTTTTAAATATTTTTTTCCGATCAGATATCTAAAATCTAAAAATATTAAAATTAATTTATTTTGGTTTAAAAATATGCCCATTTTAATGGAATAAAAATTATAAAGAAAATATAACACAAAGTGTCTAAAAAACCCCTCCGGGTTTTTGGTGTCAGATGAAATATTAGAATGATACAAATTTCGATAATTATGAGAATAATTTTAAACTTTATATATTTTCAAAAAAAAATCGCCCAACGTGGGGCTCGAACCCACGACCCTGGGATTAAGAGTCCCATGCTCTACCGACTGAGCTAGCCGGGCTTTGATTCTATCATAGATCAGAAATATTATAAACAGATGAATAATTATTTTTAGACTAAATCTAAAAATAATATTTAATAAAAGCCTAAAACACGTCTTGATTCAAAATTTTTCATATTCTTATTAAAATGGTTTGCGAATATTGTGGAAAAAATGATTCAATTCAAATAATTTTAACTTGCGGGTACACGGTTTGCTTGCAACATGTGACCGATCAACAGGATAATTTTCAGTGTATTGTCTGCAAAAATCATGTAATTAATAAGCACGAATTGCTTAAGATGAACAAAAATCGTTCAATTTTAGCCAAATTGGAGTACAATGACTACCTTAAGTCCATCAAAGAAAAATGTTTCAATTTAAAATCAATAAAACAAAGTCCTGAATTTCATATAAACATTTTTTTAATGAATATACGCGATCGTATTGAATATCAAAAAGAATCTCTTAAATTATCAATAAGTAAAAAAATTGATTCATATGGTGACACCTTATTGGATGAATTGGAAAAATTCAGACCAAAATACTTTAAAACAATAACTGAAGATTTAAATTATATTGATTTGGATCAAATTGAATCAGATATTAAAGAATTAAATGAAAAAAAGTCTGACAATGATCAAGAATTTTATTTAAATCAATTAAATAGATTAAAAAATATGACTTATAAGCTTGAATACATGAATAGTCTATACCAAGATTCAATTTCATTTGATTCAAAAGATTCTGATATTCAGATAGATTTTGAAAGATGCTTTGGTAGACTTAAAATTGGCTTGTATACAAAACCAGTTGCTCCATATTTAACCAAATTAAATGAAACAAATCACTTCGAAGCAAGCGCAACATGTTTATCTATTCTTCAGTCTGGAGAAATCGCTTGCGGAACCAAAGGTGGTATGATCAAAATATGGGATCCAGTAATTGGTAAATGTATTCAAAGAATTAAAGCTCATAAAACAACTGTTAATTGCATAAAATTCAGAGATAATCAAAATCTTTATACTTGTTCGAGTGATAGTACAATTAAAATTTGGGACAGAATGAAAGGTAAATGTATAAAGACAATCCGTTCACCAAACTGTTCTCTTGAGGTGATTGAATTGTGGAAAGATCAAATAATTTCGTGTGACTGGAGTGAGGTTATCAGAATTTGGGATTCTCAACGTGGAGAATGCACTCATATGCTTAATGACCATCAAAGTCTGGTATTTTGTTTGGCCTTGATTGGATCAAACAGATTATTATCGGGATCTAATGATAAAAAAATAATTTTATGGGATTTAGAAAATTTCAACCGCTTAAAAATTTTTTCTGATCATCAAACTACAGTAATGTGTTTGGATATTTTAGATCAGAACAGTTTTTTGAGTGGTTCAAAAGATGGTGAGATTAAAATTTGGAATATTGACACAAATGAATGCTTGTTGACTATAAAGGCACATGAAAAAGCTGTAAGAGAATTTCAAGTATGTGAAAACAAAGAGTTTTTAAGTTGTTCTGAAGATGGATCAATTAGACTATGGACCGAACTGTCCAATACGCCAATTTCTGAACTTAAGGTGAAAAATTCAGAATTGATTTGTTTGAAATTTATACCGAATAATGGAGTTACAACTTGCGAAAAATCAGGGATTATAAGAATTTTTTCTGAATAAAAATTTTAATTTTATATAAAAAAAATTTTTTAAACCAAAAATCTAATGATACTAAAATAAGTTAAATTTATTTTCAATCAAGAAAATAATTTCAAAAATTTTATTATAATAGTGGCGCCGTGGCTTAGTGGCTAAAGCGCCTGTCTAGTAAACAGGAGATCCCGGGTTCGATTCCCGGCGGTGCCTTTTTTTTTATATTCATTAAATTCAAATATTTATTAATTTCTTTTATTTTCAGAGATCAACATATTCGGTTCAATGAATGAATATTAGTAATTAATTTCCATATTTATATAAAAGCTTAAAAAATCTAAGCTATAAATTTTAAAGCTTTAAATTTAACTCTTTTAAATTTTATAATCAAAGTGTCAAGCATAAATAATATTCAATTTATTAAAAATAAAACCAAATATTCAATTTAAGTATCAAGGGTAATATTAGATTTCATTAAGTTAGAAGTGCAAAGCTCAATCTTGCGATATTTTTAAAGCAAAAATAGACAAAAACTTTCAAAATATTTTTTGCAGATAATCTGTGGTCAGATTTTACGCATTTTATGCGTTGCAATAAACCACTACTACAACTACTAGAATGTTTTTTTTTAAATTATTACTAAGAAAATTTTTTAATTACTTATTAAGGACCAACTTATTTCTAACTTATATTAAATTTTTCAAGTTTAAAAAATTTGATTTAAACTATTATTACTAAATAAGGATAATATTGTTTGTTTTGAGTGTCTTTAACTTAATTTAATGATGCGAAAAAAAATCGCCCAACGTGGGGCTCGAACCCACGACCCTGGGATTAAGAGTCCCATGCTCTACCGACTGAGCTAGCCGGGCTTCAGTTTTAAATATTTTATTTAAGCTAAAATTTTAAGAACAAGAATCCTAGAATTTTTTTTAATGGTATTTAATTTATTTTAAATTCTAAATGATAAATAAGGATTTTAATAAAAATTAAGTTGTTGTAGTATATATAACTGCAACTCGAACAAGTGGAGATGAGCCATAAGACTGAAGAAATTATCTGCAATAACACCAGCTTCTGTACAATATATCATATATCAAGCTTTGATTTAAAATATATTTAGCAGCCTTTATTGGTAATCGGTTCTTGTTTTTAATAAAATTTCAATTAGTTCTTTTTTTAAGGATCTTGGGATTGTTTCATTATATAATCTTATAAAAATATTAAAATAAAATTCAACATGTTGCACTTTTTTTAAACCTTAAATGAAAGTTAAAATTTTTTTAATTAATCAAATCTATAATAAAATTCAATCTTATTCATGTTTAAATTTTTGTCTTATAACCGATTAGGGCTTTTTGTCAATCTATTACTACTGAAGTCAAGTTTACTCTACTAATAACCTCTGAAGAATTTAAATCCTTCACATCCATGCTCTTTTTTGATTCTCGAACATAAAATCATGTTTTGAGAATGTTACTAAAATTTCTAAGAAACGATCAAACTAAAAATCAATTACAAAAATTTAATTTTAATTACAAAAACATTAAAAATATAATAATAACTCAATTATTACTCAATTTAATTGATTGTTTTTCAAATTTCAAAAACTATTTTATTACTTGTCTATCGGAAATTCTATATTGGCGTCGTGGCTTAGTGGCTAAAGCGCCTGTCTAGTAAACAGGAGATCCCGGGTTCGATTCCCGGCGATGCCTTTTTTATATAAATTTTACAAATTAATAGAATGAGATATTTTAAAGATAATTAATTTTAAGGAAATCAAATTAATAAAGACTATTGATCCCTCCAGAAAAGTATTTAAAAATATTTTTATTTTTTATATTAATTTAAAGTTTGAAAGAATCAGAAAAAACCAAATATTTTAAATATCTAATGAATATCTATAGGCTATTTAACTTACAAAATATTAAAAGCTATATGTAATTTAGAGTTTAGATTCAAAAAAAAAATAAAAAGCATAATGTTTTAATTTTAAAGACAATTATTAGAAGACATAAAAATCTAAGATATTTTTAAACATAATTAAAATAGAATTTTCAATTTTGATTTCGCTTTAACACATATTAAGATTAAAGCTTTAAATGAAAAAAAATATTATTGAATATTAATTCCAAGCCCGGCTAGCTCAGTCGGTAGAGCATGGGACTCTTAATCCCAGGGTCGTGGGTTCGAGCCCCACGTTGGGCGATTTTTTTCATAAAAATACTAGGTACTGTACAATTTTTCCAAATAAAAATTACTCAAAAAAATCGCCCAAAATTACTCAAAAACATTATGCTTTTTCCTCATTTAATCCTCAATTTTCTTTAAAAAATTATAAAATAATTTTAAATTAAGTGTTTAATTTATTTTTTTAACTTAAATATTTTTTAAAGAAACAATTTTATTAACAATAAATATAACAGACTAAAATTAAGAAGAAAAGTTTAGGTTTTTTTAACTTTAAAAATTATAAATTCCGCTCAAAAAGTTTTTTTTTTTTAATTTATTTTTGTCATCACATGTTTTATTTGTTCTCAGCTCTTTGCAATCTTCTATATTTTCTTTGTTTTTTATCTTGAATTTAAATAATCTTGGTTGTTCGAGCTGAGTACTTCGTTTCTTATACTCATCAAAAGTGGTCACTTTCAAGTCATGCTTAATTGCTTTAGGATTTTCAATTTCACTAGAAAATTCGCATTTACGCTTATTCGATTGAACCAAAGACATGTTTTTTGATTTGGATCGAGTTAATTTTAGCTGAATTTCCTTAGAATTTTTAGAACTATTTTGATTTTCTTGAATAAAAATTGTATTTGTAGGTGTTAAAACTTGTTTTTGAAAAACTTCAAATGTTTTATGAATATCCAGGCCAACTAAAATATTTAAGTTAAATTTTTCTTTTTAAAATGATTTTTATATACCAAAATTATGCAATACTAAAGAAACAAAAACGGTTGATCCATTAATATTTTCATTTAAATAAAGTCGGGTTGACCAAATACCATTATTTGTCAATAAATTTTCCAAATTTATTTTTTTTGTCAAAATAAGGCTGTTGAATTCATCACCGGCAATGATTGATATTGGTGTCTTAAGACCAAGGGTTCCTCCATCATCAAATTTGTGCAAATAGTCAAAATTTAAAAGAATAATGCTCAATTTTATTTGTCCTAATGCAATATTGTCAAATTTGATCTTAAATTTAGGAATCTTTTTCACAGTTTCAATCACTATGACCCCAAAAGGTGAATTTTTATTCAATCTTCTTTCAATTTCAAATGAGTTTAATTCCAAAACTTTGTCAAAAGATGTGATTGATTGTGACACAAAAGATTGTGATAAGCTAAAACCAATTCGATTGAACTGACGAAAGATATGAGGTGAATCGTACCATAATTGACAATTTATACATTTGTGGAGTGTGAGTAAATTGATGAATGTTTCGTAATTATTCGAAGACTTTAACTTAGTAACATTATACAATTCCAAAACACACCTCGAAATTCTTTGAGCTATTCGAAATATTCTGTAAATATCTTGATTTAGTGAAAAGTCTGTTACTGGAATTGATCCAAATAGAGATTGTATTAGTCTAATAAAAAATTAAAATAATAACTTGGAGATTTAAAAAACTTTAAAATAAAAAAGGCACCGCCGGGAATCGAACCCGGGATCTCCTGTTTACTAGACAGGCGCTTTAGCCACTAAGCCAC
>VANL01000774.1:0-23965 GCA_006352455.1 Brachionus sp. 'Tiscar'
ATATTGATTGGGATTTTGTTCGTCCCGAGCTAAATAGTCTCGCTCGATCAAGCTCTCTATTCTTTTCTTTATATCGGCCGGTTTTATAGAAAATTTTAATTGACCAACAACTTCGGAAACTAAAAGATTGTGTTGCAATGATTTTCGCATTTTCATGATTCGCACAATAGCCGCATCAACCTGATATTGTCTGTCCTGAAAAACTTTTTCATTAGTTGCCTGATTTTCTTCTTGCTAAATAAAGATCACATAAAAAAAATTTCAAAATTTATTTTTACAAAATACCGTCTCTTTCAATTGAACTTGGTTTATTTTAATTCTGAAAAGTTTGTGATTGAAATTTTTGTTAAAAGCAAAACCATCATCTGAATGTATATCAATACCCTTTTAATTAAAATTTAATTAAATTATTTTTTATCTAACTAAATTTACTTTTGAGCTTTTGATTAGGATTGGCACCTTTCCACAGGCCAAAGACTGCAAGGTTCGCTTAAGCTCACTTTCCTCTATTTTGGTCGATTCGCAGATCTCTTCATAAGAGACTTCGTCTTTCTTGTTAAACAAAAGCAAAATAAGGGCTTGATAAAGTGACACGTGAAATTCTTTAATATTCTAAATTTTGAAATTAATTTTAATTTTATTTATTTAACTAATAAAATAAACTAATAAATTTTCTAGCAGAAATTTTTTGAAGAATATTAAAATTTAATTTTATCACTTAAAACTAGTTTTCCTCCCTTTAAAATGGTCAACTTAAGTTAAAACATTTAATTTTCGAAGTAGTAGAAAAAACATTAATAATTTAAAAGTTTTTGCAAAAAAAAAAAACAATTATATAGGTGTCGGAATAAGTGGCATAGAATACATTAGTCCTCCTCATGTCTCTCTATTACCCAAATATATTCAATATATTTTTAGGCTAATTTTTTTGGTTGAAACTCAATTAATTTAATTAATTAAAAAAATGATTTTTTAATTTTTTGACCGAAAATAGACATGTTATATTAAATTTTTGTTAACACTAGAAAGCCCGGTTGATTTATTATAAAAATTTCAAAATAAAATTTCAAGAATAATAAATAAAATTTATTTAACAATTAAAATTTTTTTTAAATTTTCACAATTTTATTTCTAGTTTCTTTGAGTAATTTCTTAAAACTCTTTATCTTTGTGATAATATTCAAGTTTAAATTTTTCAAAAAGGATCTATTAAATCCCTCGGGCTATATAGTGTTAAATATATTATTGAATTTATTTTATTCAAAAAAAAATTATATGAGAAGATATCACTTTAAGTTCAAATGTTTTTTATTGCATATTTTTAGTATATAACTTTTGGTGTTGTTGTATTTACAAAGCTCCCTCCAATGTATTAAAGGATTAGAAATTATAGAACAGCCAGCTTGAGTTTTCTGCCGGTTCGATTTTGAAACTGGAAATTCTATAAACTATAAAAAAAAATTTTTTTCAAAAATATTCTCTTTTAACTTATTGATTTAACTGATTTTTTAACAAACTGATTTACTATTCCTTTTACATATATATCTTTACATTAAGTGAATTAAAATATTATTGTACAAAATTTATATTTAAATCTGAAAAATATTTTTTAATAAAGTTGAAATTATTTTTTTTATTTTTTTCCTGAATAATTAGCGAAAATTTTTTAAAAATAAATTTTTAATTTGCCTTAATTCTCCTTTATAAAAAAATTTTCTCATTTAAAGCAATTAAAATAAAATTTTTTAAATTTTAAAACAATTTTTTAGTTAAAACTCTCAATTTTTTATATTTTTGTTAGTTAATTAATTTTTTTAACCGAATAATTTTTGTTTTTTTTTTAACAAAAAAACTAGGTAGTAAATGGTCATGAAAAATAAATTTTACCCCTGGCGAAATGTGTCCTTTAACGAGACAATGGCCAAGAGAAGGCTGCCATTGAAGGTTGCGACCGGAATATTTTTTTTTGTAGAATTCAGAAAATTTTTCTTGTAATTGAGACATCTTATGAAAAGTTAAATTATTTTTAAGTAATTTAATTTTGGGTTGATTTACTTCTGGAGGTAGGATGATAGTGGAGATGGGATAACTTGGCCAGTGTGTCAAAGTTAGCACATTTACAAACAAATTAATTGATGCTTTTGAATGCAATTGCTGAAATTTAAAATAAAAATTTTATTTAAATTATTTTCTTATTTTTTTCTAACTTGTTCAAAAGCGCTCATTATGTCCTTGGACAATTCCATATCTTTAAACATACCTTCCAATTTAAAAGTAAAAACACCTCCGCACTCTTGCTTTAATTTAGACAGCATGCTTTTTTCTGCATCTACTGAGGCGCTCTTGCTCAAAAGTAATCTTTTGGCAAGGTCTTTCTTGTAAAACGCCTCGAACACATCTTTGCCGTGAATAAATCTGAACAAAACCATTATTTTATCCAATATTTTGTCCAATTCTTCTTCAGTAGCTTCTTTATTTCCGGCTTTTAGTTTATTATCTATAAATTTGGCTTTAAAACAAAAGATAGAAAAGCTTTCAAAAAAATTGGTAAATTTTTTTGTTACCAATTAACTCAGCTGGTTTATTGGATCTTTGATTTATAAAGTGCTCAAACGAATCCTTAAGAGCATGTGTAAACTTTTCATTGTTGTTCCAACAATCGCTAATCGCGTCTAGTCTTTCCTTGAAATCAAGCAATTCCTGAATCATAACAGTATCTTTTTCCGGATTTATGACTATATCGCGACCTCTTTTTTTGATATATTGACTAAAATAGGTTTTTAGTTGGTCAATACCATTGGAAAAGCGACTCAACAAGTTGTACAATAATTTTAAATCTTCAAGTCGGTGGTCATCCATCAAACTGTCAAAACCTTTCTGTAAAATGGTGTTGACGTGATCGCCAATTAAATTTTGCTCAACACATTGAATCAATAAATGCTTGGTTGATGGATGTAAATAGTGCAACAAGCGGCTATTCTCTTCGTTTAGCCTTTTTTCAACATGCTTCAAATATTCTGGTATGTCACTTGATTGTAGCATGCTTTCGCCTTCAATTGAATATAACTTATCACTAGCTTTAATAAATTCACTCTCAAAAATTGATTGATAAAGCTTTTAATAAAAAAAAAATTATTCTTTATTTTTAATTTTTTCTATTTTTCTTTACTTGTAATTTGTACAGCATGGTTAAGAGGTTTTTAACTAGACTCCTGTCGATTAGTTCTCCACCTCGTTCACTATCTATTAGCGAAAGCAGTCCGGCAACACATCGAGTTTGAACCACTCTGTTCATGACAATGTGATTTTTGAACAAGTCAAGGCCAAGATCCCATATTGACAAAATGAGCGGATTGTTGAGAACGTAGCCTCGGTCTAGAGGCAAAAAAATTTGACATATCATCACCATATGAGAGCAATGGTCTTGCCAATGTCGATTAAGTAGCTTCAAATAATCTAATTGATTATTCATATCCGTGTTAAATTAGTTATGGAAAAAAAATGATAAATTTTTAAAAGTGGTTAAAGTTTAAATAAAAGGATATAATGTTAGTTTTGGAAGTTCGCGTTGAATGTGGTCATCACAAAGCTGCTTTAAAGCTAAGTACAAGTTGCTGCTCTTTTTTTCGGCACAAAGATTTTCAACACTTTGATACAACATTTCAAGGCTCATTGAAACTGGTCTGCTTTCATGAATGGCCCGCACCGCTTCATCGATATTTTTCCACAAGCGCGCAAAACTGTCCTCTTCATTCCTCGGAGCCACTTTTAGATATTTGGTTAGAATTACGCTTTGTCTTAGAAAAAAACAAAACCTTTTAGATTTTTGATGACTAAGCGCTTGGTTGTTTGGCCATTTGCTGATGAACGAGATGTCATCATGATGCCAAGCTTTTTGGCAGCTTGTTCGCTAGCTTTTGCTGACATCATCTTGCAGAAACTTTTCGAAGTTTCCCCTAATTTCGCTTGTTTTAAAATTGATATTTAAAAATTTTAGAAATACTAAAATTAGAAATGTTAAATTTAGGTTCTACTTTGCCCTTTAATAAGAGTATTTTAATTTTTATTTTAAAAAGCTGATATTCGAAATAATTGTAAATAAAAATGATCAAGAAAAAAAATATTAATAAATTAAATGAAAATATAATTTCAAAAATACATTCGCATAAGAACTGCTATTAAAAAAACATAGCAGAGCTAAGTTAAAAAGAGCTCTGTGATGCGTCGTGTGTGTTTGAATTGCAGAAAGTTTCCTTATGAAATGCTGGTAATAAAAGTAGTCGCTTATAAAAATAAATTTTAATTATTTACAATTAGTTTATTAGCAATAATTAGTCCATATAACACATTTAATTATTAAGAAAATTAAAATTTTTTTTTAATTAACTTATTATTGATTTTTAATTTTAAGTTTGATTTTTTTCAGTAAAAAGATATTTTAAATAAAAAATAATTTTGTTTATTAATATTTAATTTCAGACTTGTTTATAAGTCATAGTTTTAAGTTTAAGTCACAAAAAATTAAGTCAAAGTTATGACTTGACTTTAAAAAAATATAAATAAATTTTTAAGTCATTGACTTGACTTGACTTAAGACTTGTGACTTAAAAACAAGCTTGTTTAATTTTCACAGTATGTTGCAAAAATTAAAAAAACTAATTATTTAATTTATCTAAAATTTTTTAGTTTTTAAATTTGATGAAAAATTCAGTACATAAGAAAGAAATTAAAAACACCAATTTGAAGAATTTTGATATATTAAAGTTCACGAAATTCAAAACTTTAGTGCTATCTGAATTCCAAATTTTTGACTCAAATTCGTAATCTACGCCCTCGAAAACATAAAAATTTTTTTTTGACGGGAGGGCTAAAAAAAATTTTTACACCCAGGGTTCCAAAAATAGCAAACCCTTTAAAAAGTTGTTGTTCTTTAAGACTCAAAATCTCAAAGATAAAACTTAAATATACTAAAAAAGTATATATATATACTAAAAAAGCATAAAATTCTCTAGGTGCTAATGAAATTTAGAAAAAAAAGGTGTGGCGATTTTTGTGGGCAAAAAAAGGAAAAAAATTTGTTTTTGCTGGTTTAAATCGTACCTCCTCCGAGGAATCAATTATGACCCAACTTTTAAAAAAAAAATCTACTTTATTGCTTTATTTTTCTTAAAAAATGTCTTCAATTCATATGATTTTTAACAAATTTGTATATTAATATTCTATTGATATTTTTTCCCCAAATTTTACTTAAAACTTGATTTTGTAGGCATTTTTTACGAAATTTTATTTATACTTAGGTAAGTTTTTAGTAAAATTTAGAAATTTTTTTTTAGCCCTACCAAAAAAAATTTTTTTTGGGGTTTTCGAGGGCGCATATTACGAATCTTGAGTCAAAAATATGGAATTCAGATAGTACTTAAGTCTTAAATTTCGTGAACTTTACACTCGACATAAAGATATAATTAACTCTTAAAATTTAAAATCAAAAAAATTCCTATAAAAATTAAAAAAATAAAAGTCGGTTTAAAAGTTTAGTAATTCGGACAATCCAAAACATTAAACAATTATATCAGTCTTTTTTTAACACTTTTATGATTAATTCTTATATATCTCTTAATTTGAATAAATTGTTTGTTTTTAAAATTAATTTTTTTTCGGTTTTTTGATTTTAGAAAAATTAAATTTCTTCAAGTGATATTAACTTTAACAAATAATACCAATATAGAGTCTTTAGAGACCATAGAACAAGAGAATTATAAAAATGACAGAAAAAATAAGCCAATATCAAGCTTTTAAATTGAATAAAAAAATCAGTTGAATATTATGGTAAAATGTATTTACCTTTAAAATAAATTCTACAAAATTCAACTTAAATTTGCCCATATTTTTAAAATAATTAGATTTTTCTCGATTCAATATTCAAAAATTGGCTTATTTTTTTACAGAGTATGTTTGAACTTATAAAATAATGAAATTTGTCACATTTATTTTCTTTTCTATTTCTTTGTATCATCAATTTTTACTAAGTGGCTCCTTTTTATCCAGTGCAAAAGAATGCAACACATCTTTGGATGAATCTTACCAGATCGAGAATGGTCCTTGTAACATTCCAGTTCTAACCGAGCCAATATCGCAGCTAGAGTTTCTAGATAAATACGCATACACATCACCGGTGATATTTCGTTTTTCTGAGCACGAAACCTCGAAAAATGAGCTTTTTAAGCAAAAATGTCAATTAGATAATTTAAAAGAAGAATATGGTGAAAGATATGTAACTGTTAGCTCGGCAAATACCTACTCCTATAAACGCTATTCAATGAAACTTTCGAACTATTTGGAAAATTTCATAATTCCTTATGATAAAAACATAAATAAGCCCGAATTAAAATACGGAAATGAAACTTGGTACTTTTTTGGTGAAAATAATTTCACTGAATGGAAGCCATTGTTCGATTTGTACTCAAAACCAATTTATAAATTACCGGGACACACACATGCATACAGTTTTGGCATAGCCAGATTTTATACAGGTGTGCCTTTTCACTTTCATGGTCCTGTTTTTGCCGAAACTCTAGTTGGCAGAAAAAGATGGTTTTTATATCCCCCAAACGAGAGTCCAAATTTCGATCCGGATAAATCTACTTTACATTGGTTTTCAGAAGAATATCCTAAGCTTCCGCTGAGCAAGAAGCCTTTTGAATGCATCTTAAATCCTTTAGAAGTAATCTATTTTCCCGATAAGTGGATGCATGCTACTTTGAATCTTGACAATGTTGTTTTTATTTCGACTTTTTTGAGTCCTTGATTTTATTCCTTTTTTTTAATCAAAATTTAAAAAAATTTTCAACACATGTTAATTTTTAATGACTGTTTTTAACAAAAAAATATTAGATAAAATAAAAAATTTTATTTTTATTAAAATAACTAATTTTAAAAAAAACTGTAAAATAACTAAATAATTTTTTTTCGAAAATGTTAGATGTAAAAATTTAGAGTAATGAACACATAATTGATCTAGGAACAAAATAATCCAACACAGAATCCTAGAAAATGTTTAAGAAAAAAAATTAATTCATAATAAAAATACAATTGTGCTTACAAAATATCTAGGACATTGTTTTCTTGCATTCCATTCAATACTGAACAAACAAACTTGAATTCCAATGCCTGTAAAAAGACTAATCCACACAAATACATTCCAAGCTGCATTATTTCCTCTAGGTATAAATAAACATACAACTAAAATTTATTAAAATTGAAAAATTAAAATTTTAAAAATTATATGCGAAAACTTACAGCCAAATCCGGAAAACAAGAAAAACATTATTGGATAGAAAAAGCCGAATATAAACGATAAAATGTGCTCGTGAACGATTGAACTGATGAATATGACAAAGAATTGTGATAGAGCTCGATTTTTCTTTCCAAGAAGCTAAAATTTTATATAAACAATTAAGTTAAACGAATAAAATCAATTAATTTTATTTTTATTGCACATATGGATATCGTCATTCCTGAGAACCAAATTACACTTAATATAAGTCATGTTAAATATGTAACGCTTGAAAACAATGACCGAGTCAATCTGCAGAAAAATATGCTAAAAAATACTTAAATTAAGGTTCAAGAAATGCAAAACGTCCACGCTATCTTAGGATTCGATTTTCGACCTCAAGTCCGTAATCTGCATATGTAAAAACTACTGAATGCCAATTTTTAGGGGGAGATTGAAAAAATTTTTTTTCCGCTACAGGGGCTCAAAGAGTTTTTTAATTGTCTAAAGTATTCTTCGGTCCGATGAGAGTATCTTTTGCAAACATATACAAAATATATAAAAATCACATACCATCTTGTAGAGCAAAAAATTCTCTACTAGAAAATAATTTTTTTCTTCCAAAAAAAAAATTTAATGCCTATAGAGAAAATTCTGAACAAATTGTAGGTCTTACTTTTTTTTATTTTCCTTTTAATTTCTCTTAAAAAAAGTGTTCAAAATGAGACATTTTTAAAAAAATTGAAAAAAATAAAGTTTTATGAAGTTTTAAACAAAATTTTAAGTAAATGAGTTATCTCGTTATTTTCTAAAAAAATTTAGTATTAATTTACTAAAGGTAATGCAATTAAATATTTCATCAATTCAAAAGATTGTTTCAAATTCTCAAATGTTCTTTAACTTTATCTTTTGAATGACCTGAAAAATAAGTTTTTTTTTTAATATTTGAACATAGTCAGCACCATTTTTGTAGCCTATAACTGATCTCCAAAATATTTTGATTAATTTTTTATAAATCTTCTTTTCTTCAAAATAGGTCATTGATTCTTTAAAAAGAATTTTCATTTTCTCAAACGTTTGATCAGTTCTTGTTCTAATGAACTGTTTTTGAATGCACCATAATCCTTAAATGAGATTGAGTTCGCAATGAAATTTCGGCACAAAAATCACCTTAACACCATATGTCCCACTGGAAGAAGAAGTTAAAACAACATTTTTATTTCAAAATATTTAATAGATTGTGAAAGAATCACGCTTACATCGCTTACAAAATACTTAAAAACTTTTTGTGGACTTAGTCCATATTCTATAATCTTTATTATTAAAGAATATGGACACGAAATTCAATATAAATATTATAGTAATGGAACTTCACAATGAACTTAGAACACTTATTATTTTAGTATTTTTTTAGTTTTTTTACTTGAAAAAATTAATCTCCTAAGAAGAACAAGAAGTAGTACATAAAAAAAAATAAGAATGGAATTAACACTCAAAAACCGGATGGGTTTTTTGGCTCTTTATGGTACATCTTTTCTTTATTTTTAGTTAAATAAATTTTGATCATTATTGAAAATTTTTTTCTATTTAAAATTCTAAAATCAAAAAATAATAAAATAATTTAATTTTTGCTGCAAAATATGCTTATCTTCATGGAATAAAAACATACAAGGAAAATAACACAAAAGGTCGAAGAAACCCCTCCGGTTTTTGAGTGTTAAGTTACTGATGTAAGAAAATAGAAGAAAAACTTAACAAATAAATTTTAGAACCTGAACCCAGTATTTAACTTTCACTAGATTAATAGGAAAAATTAATTTCAATAAAATGTTTTATAAAATTTAATTTTATGCTATTTAATTGAACAATTTCCAAGTCTCTGATGCAATTAGCATTGATTTTGTTGAATTTTTTTTAGACAAATAAAAATATTTGAGCAATTAGAGCATTGTAAAAATTGAAATTTTTATTTGAAAGTGAAAATTATATGTATTTAGTCATCACTCTAATTAATTTGAAACAAATTTTTTCTGGACACAAATTTAAAAACAGTCTAAAATATTTTTTAGCCATATAATAAAAATAATTTGAACTTTACCTTGTTTGCGTCAATGTAAATATAGTTATATAGCCAGTCTTGTACCAAAGTATTCCATGTTCTGTAATAAGTGTTAAACGAGCACGAATTCCACCAGTCTAAATAAAATTGTCTATCTCCGAAGCGAAGCATTTCAGCCCAGGCCTTTTAAACATAATTTTAAAAAAAAATTATTATTGTAGAATTTTTAAAAATTTACATTATGCCAACTGTGTAGGAATGAAAAGAAGACTTAGAAAATAAATTAAATAAATAAATTAGATTTATGTCATAAAATTACTCATCATTTGAATTAAAGCTCCTGGTAAGATACTGATCGAAATCAAGTGAAGATAGGATTTTAAATCAAGCTCTTTTACTACAACCTTGTTAAAAATTGGAACACAAAATCGATCAAAAAGACAATAGGTATAAATAATGACCCCTCCAATTTCTGCAAAGTATATAAAAACCAATTTCCAATTCACTTTTTTGGTTCTTAAAAGCCAATGATTTTTATATTGATAATTAGTTATGTTATTAATACCTTGGATATTCGTTTTTGTAAACTAAAGTTGGTGCAAACATAAAGTATAAGTATTTTGAGAATTCTGGACATCCAGTACTTTTAGGTTTGTCACCATCATCTAGTTAGAAAAAAAAAATTTAAATTATAATCAAATATTCAAATTTAAAAGGGGTCATAACCATTAAGTGAAAAATCGAACACCAAAAAATGTGATCAGTGGTATCTTGACGACAGTATGTTCTCAACTGATCAAAAAATCAGTGTTCACAAAAAGTGTGATCATTTATGTTCAGACCAAAAAAAATTAATGATAACATAATGTTTAAATTTTTTTTAAATAAAAAAAAATTTCATAAATTTTTTATTATTTTGAATCCAAAATTTCATGCTTTAATGTTTAATTCTACTTAAATATAATATCAAAATAATCTGAAAATCATTAGACACCCTTTACTAAAGCATATCTTTAGATTAAGCCAAGAAATTAAAATTTAAAAAAAAACAAATTTTTTAGCTAAAATGAATGAAAATGAAGATATAAAGCTCTTAAACGAAATAAGCGAGAAAAATTTGGCATTGTCTCCACAATTTTGTAATAGTCCTAAATGTCCAAAATTTGGTAGTCTAATCAAAATGGTTAAATTGTTAAATATCACATTGAAAAAAATACACCAAAAGTAAGACTTTTTTAAAAATATATTATTTAGACTTTCGCTTCGATTTATTTTATTATTTGATCACAAAAAATTTCTAAAAACTTTTTGGTGATTAATTTTTCACTTAATCTTTATGGTCTTCCAATATCACTTTTTTTGTTGTAAATAACATGGTTTAAAACACTTGTTATGTTACTTCTTACAAATGCATAGCTTTTCATTAAGATTCGAACCTTTTTAATTTAATGATTAATTTTAAAAATACTCCAATTTTAAATATGTACCTGCTCTAGAAGTATGATGATTCGACAAGCTACTGAAACTGAGTAGATATTGTACAAAGGAACAATTATCATTAATAAAAAGTAGACAATGCACAGAATTAGAAAAATTCCATCAATCAAAACAGAATTAGTTCTGTGTCTTTTCATAGCCCATAATTTGAAAAAAAAATAGACCAAAAGTAAAGCTGATAGTTGCATGGGTAACCAGTATATAATCATGGTTGTCTGAAAGCCTTGAAATGACCACCAAAATAGATCGAAATCAAGATTTATTCTTCAAAGTGATTTTTATTTAGATTTTAAAAGTTAATCAAATGTTAAAAAAAGATTACTTTCCGAAAGTGGTGTAATCGTAAATTAATATTTGAGCACAAATTATGATCAGAATTGATATGAAAATGTGTCGAAAAGTTTTAATATGACTTATTTTGAACAATTCAGTCAGCAATGATTCTCTATGTACGAAAACTTTTTCTTTGACACCAGAGCCATGCTTCATTCTAAATAATTAATGTTAAATATTGCACTTGTCTAATATTTGTAATTTATTTTTACTTTACTGATTGAGCTAATGATATGTCCGTGCCAGTAAATTGAAATTCACTTTTGTTGAGAATGTTTTGAATTTCATCTTTAAGCTTATCGCTTTTTTCACTAATATCTTCAATAATTTGATGCTTGAATTTCTTTAAGTTAAATCTTATTTAATTCAGTTTAATTTAAATAAATTACTAATTCAAATTAATTCTTTGTATTATTAATTTTTTTCATCAACTTTCTCAGATTAAAATTTAACTCAAATAATTAACCTGTCTTTTACCTGTTAATAACATTAAGTATCACTTAAATTTTGTTCTAATTTTTTTTTACCTGAATATTTGTTTAACTCTTACGAACTGAAAAAATCCTTTAATCCTAAGTTAAAATTTTAAGAAACTTAAGGTCTACTGAAAAAGGACAAAAGCCCAATTTTATAATTTTTTTAAATTTTACCGAAAAATTAAAGTCTGAAAAATAAATTATTAAAAATTAATTCAAATGTAAGAAAATATTTGTTCGTTATTAATTATTATACTTACTTTAATTTCATTAATTAATTTCTTAAGCTCATAAATGCTCAGTTGATTATTAGACTCCAATTTATCGTCTGCTTTTAAACTATCTTTTCTAATTAAATAATCGGTCATATCTCAAAAATTAGATTTTTTGAAATTTGTATAGAAATGTTGTTGAAACTTAAATTTTTGGAGAAAAATACATTTATTATTTATGGTTTTATATTTTATTTTCAAATGATAGTTATGATTCAATAATGATACAATGAGTTAAAAAACAGTGACTCAAATTAATAGTTAATAGTTTTTTCTAACTCATTTTGTAGAGAAAAAAATAAAATTTATAATATAATCAATATTTGGTCTAAATTTAACAAATTTTTAAATTTATAGATTTGAGAAAAATGTTTATTCCAAAAAAGTAATGAGTAAGAAAATTTAGTTAAATATCGAAAAAGAATATTGCATAATTACAAAAATCAGTTCATTAAAAAATTTTTCTCCTCAATGCTCAATTTAATTTTGATTCATTTTGTAGCACGTGATCAGATTGTATTTAAAATTACTAATTTTTTTATAATTTTCTTTCGATTAAAATTTCTAGAATTTTTTTAAGTTACAAAAAATTGCCTGGTTTAAATTATTTTAAACTTTTATAATAATATTTGATCAAAAAATGGGCTATAATTGATTTTAAATGTAGTAAAAAAGCACTTACGGTTATTCGATCTTTGAGATAATTCAACTCTGATTTAAAGTCATCACTCTTTATTTCTCTTCCCTCGTCAAACGTTTCTTGCATAGAATCCAAGCTTTTATTCATCTTTTTTTAAAATAATATGTTGATTTAATGATAATTCTGAATATTTTAATTCAATGAGTTAAAAAGAGTTATTTGAATATTTCAAAATTTCTAAAATATTTAGTCAAGACAAATATTTAGTTGCTAGAAAATAGAAAAATATTATCAGAACTATCAGTTAATTTCATAATTAACTAAACTCTTAAATTATAAAAAAGTTTACATTTTATTCTCGTCATTTGGCCTCTTTGACGCATCTAATTTTAAAGGTGCAAGTATTTGTTTTTTTTTTATTTCAAGACCAAAATTGACTAAAATGAGAAAAAAGAGAGAAAAAAGATTTACCCTTTTAAGTTTTCTTCTATAGTTAATTCAAAAAAAATTCTAATTTTAATTCTCAATCAAACCTATTTGGATTTAGCATCATTTAGTTTCATTTAATTTTTTTTTTAAATAAAAAAATATATATTTTCTCCAAGTATCTAATCTAAATTATTTGCACTAAATTTTTTTATCAGAAAAAATAATACAAGTTTAAGACTGAATAATGTGAAATTGGAAATCAATGATATTTATATTTGACCTGGATATTTGTTTGATTTTAGATGACTTTTGAAAACAAATAAATAATTAGTTTTAAAGTTAAACTTTTAATTTATTTTAATTGATTTTTTTATTTAAGATTTAAAATTATCATTTTCTATTTATTAAGAGAAAAGCTAACTGACTTAACCTAATCTCCCTTCCATCCCATATAATCATATACCAAATAAAATATTTATATATTTAAAACTAATTCTATATGTATTTTAAAAAAAAAATTATTTAAAAATTTTATTAAAAAGTTGTAAAATATTTTGAATTCAATTTTTATAAACATTTTAATTCAAAAAAATTAACGAGGAAAAAACTTCAATAAATTTTTTTGAATGCAATTAAAATTACATTTCTGCAACTTTGAAAATTTGCTTTAGCATATTTTTAATAAATTATTTTGGAAAATTTGTTTTTTTTTTTTTATTCTACTTCGGAAAGCCTTCATAATCAATCTGTTTCTGGAATGTCAGATAATAAGTATATAATTAAATCTGCTTTAGTTTTGAAAATCGATTCTATAATCGATCAATGAATACTTCTTAAGATTATTCCTAAGATTACCGACTCTTAAGGAATTTAAATTTGGTAAAATTTTTTTTTTAAATATTTATTATGAAAAAAATAACTCGATTTATTTTTGATTTCAGATTTCATTTAATTTAAATAATTTTAAAAAATACCCTATTTCCTGCTTCGATTAAGCACTAAAGTAGATTTCGTCTATGCTATAGAATTCTGAATACCCTAAAATTCTAAATTCAAGACTTTATCAAGACTTTAATATTAAAAAATAAAAATAATTTTTTTTTAATTAATTAAGGTGAAATAATTTTTTAAAAAAAGTCATAATTATTTAAATATTCATTTTCAATTTTAAAATGTACTGTAAATAATAAGAAATTGAAAACAAACTTCTTAAAGAATCCAAATATTTGTCAATTTTAGTTTTTTTTTGTTTAAACTTTTATTTAAAATATGCTTATTTTAAAATGCTTATCCTTTATTTTTAAATAATTTAATAATAGCTTATTTTTAAAGAACAAAGGTATAACATTTAAAAACAAAACTATTAAAAGCTATAGCAACCTATGCTCTGAATAAATCGACAATTTACATTGCACAATGTTTCATTTACAAAGCTGTAGCTTAGAGATTTATTCAGAGGTTTAGTTATGTTCTAATTTTCTCAAATAAAATTGGAACATTTTATTTAAAACACACATTTCGTAAGAGTCAAAAAATTATTGAACCATTTAGCTTTGCATTAAAATCAAAAGATAATCGCAATATTTTAAGTGATTTCTAAAAAACAAGTTCAGAATATTTCTTTTCTATTTAAAAATTCGGCCAAAAGTAAAGATATTTAAAAATAAATTTTCAATCGTAAAGGTAAGGTTAAAATAATTTTTAAAATAAAAGAAAACTTGAGTTTTAAAATTGTGAATTAAGAAAAAATTTTACAAAATTTGGTAATATATTAATTCAATAAAAAATAATTGTACAAAAAGAGAGCTAATGCAAAGTGACATTAATTTTTGCCAAATTCAAAACATTTATTTAAAGGATTGGCATTGTGAATTTTGAAACAAAAAACAAAAACAAAAGCTGAAATTGAAATAACTTTTTTTGTTTAGGTAAAAAAATTGTTCTGAAAATTGTATCAGCTGATACAAAGCTTTTATCACCTAAATTTATTCTGTGCAAAAACTCTGGAATTCTACATTATAAGTATATGTATAAGAAAATTAAAAAAAATTACAGAGAGAAATTATGGATGATATAAGCTTTGTGCCAGCTGATACAATTTTCAGAACAAGTTTTGTACCTAAACAAAAAAAGTTATTTCAATTTTCAGCTTTTGCTTATGTTTTTTGTTTCAAAATTAACAATACACTAAGGATTTTATTTATAAAAGTTCTTTCAATTAAAATACTCTAGAAAAGCAGACATAGAAGTCATATATGAACGACTTGCGTATTAGAAATTATTTTTGAATAATTTTTTTCTTTAACTCTTTAAATGCAATAGTTAAGTACTAACATCTGAACTGATTTATCATAAATCATAACCTGATATGATTTATTTATTCATATGACACAAACAAAATAAAATTATAATATTTTAAAATAAATAAAGTACTTAAAAATTTTTGAAAGATTTGTTATTTCTTTAGAATAATTTAAATAAAAAAAAAATTATAAATATTTAATAAATAAAATTCTAAAGCTTAAAAAGTTAAAAATTTAACCTTTGATTTTTGTGATTGTTTTTAAATATTAAATTGCACTAAAAAAAATAAAAAATTATATAGCTATTTATTTATTAATTTGAACAAAATTATGAACATTTTTATTAATTTTTAAAAGAGAAAATAAGTTTTCTCTCGTTTAAAAAAGAATTCATATCTTTTATTTTTTAATAATTTAAAAAAAAAATTTATCTCTGAATTGAGAGAATAAAAAAGCTCAAACAAAATCATGATATTGAAATTAAGTTCAAAAAAGCTCGCTTGAAATCTATCATTTCTACTAAGCCGTCTTTTCCTATGGCTATTTCATTAAAAAATGACTTTACGTGCTCTTCATTAAATTGTTTGTCCAAACGACTATTTAATTTGAGCAATAATTTTTCAGCTTCAATCACGCTCACTTTTCCCTTGCTAGCAGTGTCTACCGATTTGAACAAATACTCAATCAATGTTTCAATTGATTCCGAATCCACTGAAGCGACTGATTGTCTAGATGGCGATATCACAGGAGTTCTTTGACCAGACCTTAGTTGTTTATCTGCTACACTTCTGGCAGCAATGTGAATATTACTTGTATCTACTTGATTATGAATTAATTTGGCATTGTAAGTGTCATATTCATATGGCTCAATTGGTCTATCAATTTGTCCAAAATTTTTATCAAGAAAGTATTTAGGACTTTTATTTACATAATTTTTGTATTCACTAAGACCTTCTTTATCCAAATCGATATAATTTAATGCTTCAATGTCTCCTTCGAGTTCAAACACATGCTCATTTATGCTCTTGGAAGCCAATACAACTCCTTCCGGTGGTTGGATGTCAACTACAAACTTTGGTAAATTGGCTGGCTCAATAAGAGTATTTCCATATCTCTTGAGATACTCAGTAGGATTAGCTCTTACTATTCCTAAATATTGAAATTCTTTTTTAACTTGAACTTGGGGAGATTCCCATTGTATTATCATATTCTTTGGCTTGATTACCTTCAAATCAGCTTGACTTGATCTATTAAAAATGACTTTTCGTTTTTGAGAAGGATAAGGAAGCCATCGTTCTACGATAACTGATTGTGGCTTTGCCGGTATGCTAGCAAGCCGTTCAATTACAACTTTTCTAGGAGGCGGGGGAAGCTTTTTGCCACCAATGGTGATTACTTTCTTGCCTAGCTGAGGAGGCGGAACAGGGGGAGCTTCTCGAATTACAAGTGGTTCAGGAGTACTGGGTCTCGCAGGCTGTTGCCGAATGATGATAGGAGGAGCAGGTGGCAATACCTGATTGGGACCCTTGTTGATGATTATGTCGCCCGGTGCAGGAGGAGTTGGGGGTCTCAAGTACCTGATTGCCAATTCCTGGACATACTCTATCTTTTGACTTGTAGTTTTTTTTATTATTTCTGGTTCTGGATCCTCGTTAATTGGGTAATTGTGCAATGGTAGCGGTCCTTTCCAGTTCAAGCACTCAGCTCTATTTATCCATACACCGCGCTCACCATTTACCAATATGTCCTCTTCATCTAGTCCACTTACTGATATTGGATGAGTCGACTTTAAAATTGCATCTTCTATTTCGCTGCTTGGTTCTTGTTGTCTATATTCCAGAGGCACAGATGAATTGATATTTTCAAAATTTAGAGAATTAAACTCATTGTATAAGCCATCTGATATTATTGAGGAGGTTGTTAGCAGGTCTTGGTTTATATTGCTGCGTATTGCACCACTCATTTTGTTTAGTGATTTTAACTGAACTAAAAGTCAACCAATTGTTTTTATATTGTCTAATAGAACTTAAAGGCGAAATAGGTCTAGAAAAAAGGAAATTTTAATAAAAACCAAAAATTATATGGCAATAAGCAATAAAAGTGACACTTGCTCAAAGACCAGATCTAAAAATTGACTTTAATTGGTTTTAATGTACAGTCGATGGACTTATTGCAAAATTTTATTTAAAAAGTAAAAATGTTAAATATTTTTCTATATACTTTTATTTTCTATTTTAAGTGCTTAATATTGCTTGATTGAGCATTTAAGAAAGTTTATTGATAAGTCTCGAGGATTGTTTGTGTTTTTTGTTTAATATGCGAAAAATAACCCCGAGAATCATTTTAAACAAAGACGCTTTTCTTATAGATATTATCACAAACTAAAGTCAACAATTAGATCGAGTGTTCGAAATTTTAAAATAGCCTCAGAAATTTATTAAATGGAATTAAAGCATTAAAATTTGTCATAAAATATTAAAAATTTGTTTAAAAAAAATTGGTGTGATATTGTTCAAATAGCATTTTTTTCTTAAGCAATTATATAGCATTTTATAATATGCTTATCAAGTACTTGTACCTGATCCAGATTTTTGTGAAAAAAAAGTTTTTTTTATTAAATGATCGCTTTAAGGAAATTAATGGACTTTTTTAAAGGCTAATTTTATTTAAATTTATTTTTGAAAAGTGTGTTAGAAAAAAAGTATAAGAAAATTTACTTAAATAAACTAAGTTATAGTTTGATAAAAATAAATATTATTTTAAAAATTATAAAATATTTTAAAAAAAAATTTAATTGTTTACAATCAATTATTATACTTTTTCTTTTTCTAAATGATCATGTTAAAGCTTTATTTTTCACTATTTAAGCTTAAATGAGGGCTTTAAAAAAACTAAGACTGATTTTGTTTCATTTCCTCTAATAAAATTTCCGCTTTAGCTCTGAAAAATAATTTTTAAAAATGAATCAATAAACAAGTAATTTTAATTAAGAAATATTTTTATTCTAGAAATTGCTAAATCTAATTTTTAAAAATTTTAGTTAAAAATGATACGATGAGTCCTAGAAAGCTACTTTTTTTTAAATAGTTCAAAATTTTCATGTCTAGCTCGTATGCAACTCTAAAGCTTGAAGTTGTATTAAAATTTTTAAAATAATATGTAGCAGTAGAAGAAGAAGTAGGAGTTTAAACTGCAGATTAGAGGTTATTTTTGCATAGACCTAAAGAGCTCTAGAAGCCGCTTCTTTAGATTTCTTCGCAATCCAACCAACAAGCTTTGCTTTCAAGCAAAGTTTGCAACAAGCCATTCAGATTTATTGCATTAGCCACATCTTCCAGAAGTTTATTCTATCCATTTAACTAATCTATTTTTGAAAGAGTTTTATATACGAAGACTACTTTTTATTCATTCACATGTTTAGATAATAGCTATTTCATCTAAGTCATATCCAAATTGTGTAAAGGCATGATTGATACCTTTATTGAATTCAATTTGTTCATTACTTTTTACCACTTTGATTATTTTAATTAGGTTCTTTATTGAACTATACAAAAATTTGATAGTCTCGCTGCAAGGATACTTAAATGCTTTCTTACTTAAAAATAGCATTCAATTTGCTTTAGTTTATAAAATTTTGGTGCTGTTATGTCATTTTTGAAAAAAGGTCTTAAAGCATCTACAGCAGCTCTTTAAATATATCCATTATTTGGTCAAGATCTAATCAAATTAAGAAGGGTACAAAATTGGTTTAACAGATTAATTATTTTTTTGATTTATTAACAGTTAAAACTCTAGGCATCTTCTTTTTTGTTTTTAATTAAATAAATTTAATCAATTTTGAAAATTTTTTTTCAATTAGAAATTTAAAAACAAAAAATATTAAATTTAATTAATTTTTATTGCAAAATATGCTTATTTTAATGGAATAAAAAATAAAATGATAAGGTAACATAAAAGGTCGACAAAAACCCCTTCTGGCTTTAAGTGTTAAAAAACACAAAAGAATTAGGATACACGAAAAAATTAAATTCCATTTTCCATTTTAGGCTAAAATTCAAACTTGAGTCTATTTTAGAAATGGCCAAAACCAATTACATGCCAAAATATTTGTCTTTTATAAAATATCTCTAAAATGATTAACAGAACCAATTTTTAACGTTCAGTAACATAGCTTTTAATACTTTTTACTTTTTGTTCTATTCTATTGTACTAAATTTCACAAAGCCCTCGAACCCATTATATTTTTTCGGGTTTCTAGACCAGGCTCGGTAGTCTTATACCCAATGTTTTTAGATTTCTTTTGTTTTTGGTAATTTAATTGATGCATAAATCCTCAAAAAACTTCTTTAAACAGGTGTATATTTAAGAATTAGCTTAAACACCTACCAGATTATTTCAAATTTTAATTGAGTTCCAAAAAATACTTTAAATTTTGTGAATATTATAATTTAAATCATTTTTAATCTAAACATATAATAAGAATAAAAACAGTATTAAATTTTGAGAAATCTTTATATATTCGAATAAAATCTTTTCTAAAAAAATTCATTTATGCAAAAAATCAAATTGACCTCAAATTCGAAATTGAGTTTTTCACAAAAAAAGATTTTTCTAGAAAACATTCTTTTTTAAACTTTTAACTGAAACAGAGAAGGCTCAAAAATTTTTAGAATATTTTTTAACTTTTTTCGAAAATGAAACCACTTTTAATTTAGTTGTGTTTAATGCTTGATTCAAATTTTAAATATTTTGATGAATGTTTAAGCTGACTCGTAAAAATACCCTTGAGCGTTTAAATTTTAAAACTTTTTTTTAAAGATTTGTGCATTTAAAAAAATAAAAATTTCAAAAATTACCACTCAATTAAAATAGTAGAAGGCAAATTTTTTGACATATAATTGTTTTTGACCATAATTTTATCTTTTAAAATACACCCAGGTGTGCATTTTTCTGGAATTCTGACTTTTTGGCTAACTTTAAAACAGAAAGTCTTTTTTCAACGTTTTATTTGCAAGGAATTACATTTAGAATTTAATTAAATTTATTTTGATTGTTAAAAGAAACATTAAATTTTTGCTTAAAATAAATATTGAATGAGCTATTTCCCACTTATAAATATTAGAAATAAGTGTCAAAATGACATAGGGTCTTCTAGATGATTGTTTGATAATATTTTTGCTAAAATTAAAACTCATAATCGATTTTTTTGTTTTAATTCAAAAAGTGATTGAATTTTGGATCAATTATCTTTATAAAATAATAGTTCATTAAGTTTTTTCAATATTTTTTTTTTGAATAAATGGTATGGCCAGCTGGTAAAAAATTGACTAGCCCCAGCTTATTTATCTAAATGACAAATAAAGCTAATACTTGCAATATTTATTTTAGCCAAATAAAAATAATATATTTCATTGTTTATTTTGATTATTATGTAGGTAAAAAAAATATCAAAAAATTAATTGTATTTATTAAATATGAAATTTTTTTCTCGAGAAGAAAATTTAACTATTATCAATATTTTTCAAAAATGTGTGACTCAAAATATTGGTTCTTCTAATACGTGACATGGAAACAAAAAATACTGAGAAAAAAATAATTGTTACCAACAAATCTTTAAAGTTTGTTTTTACATTCAAGTGTATTTTATAGAATAATATTAAATTTTATAAGTTATGCTTGAGCTCGTTGAAAAAAAATTTACAATAAATAATTTAATTTGAAAAAAATCTGTTACCATAACAAACTAATAAATATAACTAATCTTATTTAAAAAAAAAATATTTTTTTGTTTGATTTACTCATTTAAAAATATTTTTTTTATTATTATTTAAAAAAAAAAAAAAATTAATGTAATTTATTTTAAAATATTAAATAAAAAAAAAGAACAAAAAATCTTATTTATAATTTTTTAATAACTAAAGAGTTTGACAAAAAATTATGGGTTTTAGTCAATGAGTTAAGATAGTTAGACCGTCTAGCTTCAACAGAATATGTTTTAATACGCTTATCTTTCTCAATCGCATCATAAATTGATTTTATTGTTGACGGTGATACACCATTTGTGCTTAAATTTGGCTTGATTCCTGTTTTTTCTTGTTTTTGAAAATCGGACTCAAGACGATGAGAGTTTTTCAGTAAATTATTTTTGAAACGATTGAATTCGCCAACTGAGTATGAATGCCGACCAGAGTTTCTACCAGAGTCATTAGATGACATGGATGAGCCTAGATTTAAACGATTTGTGTCTATATAAAAGCTGCTATTCGATCCTGTTTTTGGCTTTTGTTTTGTATCACTGGTACTCGACTTGTACGAGGACATGGTCGATGACACGCATGGATATTGATTTTTGAGTTTATTTTGAAACGAGGATACATTATATACACTGTCGTTTTCACTCGAAGAATTGCTGCTGTATCGGCGGCTGTTCTCGGACCCATTAAGTTTGGCCGACTTAACTCGAGTGGGCTCAATTTTTTTGAATTGAGATTCTGAATTGTTAAATGAGTTTTCGAAAGATTCGACTTGATTAGATGATGTTAAGAAAAATGAATTTTCCGAATGTCTTGTATTTGGTCGTTCTCTAACAAAAAACATTTATACCAACAGTTTATGAAAAAAAAAGGCTTCTTTTTAAACGGAAATAATTTTTTTTATAATAATATTTTTTTTTTCATTATTAAGGCTAAATTTTCAGACTTATGCTTCTTGAAATTCTAATGAAATTAAAATTTTAATTTTAATATGTTTCATGATGGGCTTAAATATGCAATTTATTTGAGCTTTTTTTTAATTAGAAAATTTTTTAATTAAATTTTTTTGACAATTTTTTTTTTGATTTTAACGTAATTATTGTGTCTTAATTCCAAAATGTTACTGATCTATTTTGTTTAGATTATAATTGAAAATAAATAAATAAATTAATTAAAAATTCTGATTGAAATTATTTAATTTAATTTAATAACATTATGAACAAGAAAATAACCTAAAATAAATTATTTCTCAGTTAGTGTGAATAGTTGCATAAAATTTTACTTGATATTTTTAAGATTGCTGTTGTTAAAATTTTTGTAGTTATAATTGGGCGGTTTTCGTTTAACTGAGCTGTATTTCCACATTGGCAACATGTTGGCTTTTTTGTTAAAAAAATTAAGAGTCAATGTCACATGGTTCAAAAAAATCGGCTTCTCGTCATTTTGATTTCCAAATAAAACTTTTTTTTGGTTTTTTTTTTTTGTTATTTCTATATGAGCTGACTCTGTGAGTGAGTTGTTTCGGGCTCTTGCCGGATTGGCATTTTCAAATGCTTGATTGTCTATACTCTCTAATTCGTCGTCAAAATCCTGAATGCCCAAAGCACTCATTTCTTAAGTCTAAATAAAAAAAACTTAATTCTAATAACAAATAAAAGAATATTTTCTTTAAAATACCAAGCTTAATTATTCAAAATTCGGTCCTAAGGTATCGATATTACCTTACGAATCGAATAATAATAAAATATAAATAAATGAAAGCAAGTATGTTATTCATATAAAAGCAAGGGATTCTTGTTTAATTTTTGTTTTAAATTTTAATTTTGTTCAAATTTAAAAACTAGCTAGCAACTAATATTTTTCGATAGCTCGTACTCTACTCCTTGTGAAATTTATACTTTTGGTTAAATAGAAATCGCATTATAGCAACAAGATTTTTTATTTATAAATATTTTTAAAAAAAGTTAGCTACTTTTTTAAATAGTTAACTCTTATAAAGGCTAATACTAATTTTAATACTACATTTTGAGTGATTTTGCAACTGGCTAGAGAAATTAGTATCAATACATGAAATACTTTATCAAATGTCTTATAAATAAAAATTTTAAATTAATACACAAAAGTAAAAAATGTTTGATATAATGTCTCTTGTGAAATGCCTAAATTTTTTTCCAGCACTTGTTGGCTGTTTATTGAAATTCTTAATAACCTTTTTTAATAACGTTTTATTGAAATTCTTATTAAATTTAATTTTCAAAAATTTTAAGAAAATGAGATATCGAAACTGTTATTATATGGTTCCAATCTATTCAATGAAGGTTTTGGTACCAAAAATTTAGTTTTAAAACAGATTATTAATGAATTTTTCTTCATAAAACAATTAAACTTTTTTTTTTAATTTTTTAACAGAAAAACAAGATTGGTTTCATTAATTTGGGTGATTCTTATTATCCTATAAGTATTCTATATTCCATTCAATAAAAACAGCAAAACATTTTTGTTAGTTCGGTTCTCTTTTAAAAAAAACATTCTGAACCGAACATTTCATTCTTAGAATAATCACTTTCTTACAAGAATCATTAAGAAAAATAAAAATATTTTTGATTGTTGAAATTAAAAATTTCAAAAATAAATAAAAAATTAGGAGACAAAATAATCAAAATAAAAAAAAATTAAAATTTTTTAATAATATTATTAATCTTTTTAAGTGTATTTGAATATTAAATAATACCGTAAACTTGTGTTCACGACTCTAAGAGTTAAAGCCAAAACCTCCGCTTTTACTCTAATTGAAATTGTCTTTTACTCTTTATGGCAAATTTTTCAAAAACTCAATCTTTGGCCATATAGAGTAAAAGACAATTTCAATTAGAGTAAAAGCGGAGGTTTTGGCTGTTACTCTTAGAGTCGTGAACACGAGTTTACGGTAT
>VANL01000775.1:0-23945 GCA_006352455.1 Brachionus sp. 'Tiscar'
CTCTCCCCTTGCGAGGATCGAACCTTCGACCCTCTGCTTGAATGACTAACACGCAAACCTCTCGGCTATACGGGCTATAAGCGGGTTTTTTACATCCATTCCGGACTCTATAAAAAACTATATCTAGGAAGAAATTTCTTTATTGTTGTTATTAGACAACAACTATTTCTTTAATTTTTTCAAATAGTTTATTTAAATTTGAAATTGCCCTGAGTAATGAAACTCCTTCCGCCATTAGATAAGAATAAAATAAAATTTTTAAATGATTAAAGTTAACAGAAAAATTTTGATAAACAAAGTACAAAAAAAGAATAAATTATTTAATTACTAGTAAAACGATATCAAATATTTTTTTGTAAATGAAATAAAAAGAATAAAGAAAAAGGTCGAAAATCACTTTTCATTTAACCATTCACTGAATTCATTTCATAAATTACATTATGGGTTATTTTTTCTTACAGGGTCTTGAGCTATTTACAAAAGCACTGACATAACCATTGATTAATTCAATAATTAATTTATTTTTGAAAATTACACTATTTTTAGATATTTTATAAAAAGTTTATTTAGACGAACTTCAATGCTATCAAGCTTAATGTCATCTAAGAAATTTACCAGAAGATCCGATTGAGTGTCTTGATAAAATTTATAACTGTACTTAATTGAAATATTTAAGAGAACTTGAAGCCTAGAGAGGTTGGTATAATAACCAAAATATTTTAGTTAAATTTCCATGAATTATGTGCCAGAATGTCATCTATTATCAATGACGCCATTAAAGCCTAGTTTGCTTTTGTATATTTCTTCAACTAAAAAACTAGTGTTAGATCTAATGCTAGGAAGGCCATTATTATGCCATCACCTAAACCAAATCCTTGAGTTTATACAGAAGTTTTTTCTCTTGAATAATCTTAAATTTTTGAAAGATTCGACATCCAAATTTTAGGTTTACTTCCAAGATGTAGGTGTACTGTATATACTTTCTATTCTAATTTTTTTTAATTAAAGGTCTTTGGTATATTAATAACCAAGACTTTTTTTCGCATTAAAATTTCGAAAAAATATTATTGAACAGTTTATAATTTCATTTAATAAAGTGACGGAAAAATATTGGCTGTTGGTTCAAGACAAAATTTCATCGATGTCTTTGGCATTGAATCAAAAGAGTTAATTCGAAAAATTGACTTGAAAAAAAAAGACTCATCTTTGAAAGAATGTACAATTTTACCGGGACTGTGTTATGACAATAAAATATTGATTGTTCTCTATGCTGATGGCGTTTTAGACGTTTATAATATTGAGAATGGTCAATTTTTATCAAATCTTAATAGCCATAACATTGTTCATAATCAAAGTCAAATAATAAATGATCAGAAAATAGTTCAAATATATTCTTCTTCAAACTCAAGATACTTTTGTGGAATTACTCAATGTGGCTTCATTCAAGTTTATGATTTAGATTGCTCATTTGTTAAAAATCTAAAAGCAACAAGTTCTCTAATGAAATCGTCAATTAATTCGACCCAATCAAGGACAATTGAGAAACAAGAAGAGAAAAAGTCATTTAGTATTAACAAACCAAAACCTCAAAATGTGTCAAAAAGAGTTCAAAATTTGTTAGAAAATTCTCAAATTCAGTCAAAACTAGTCAAAATTTTAAAATGTTATAATGAGTATCCTTCAAGGTATCGAATGTTTATTTGGAAAGTTTTGCTCAAGCTGCCTGAAAATTACGAGTCGTATGCTTCGTTTGTAGAACGTGGCGTCCATCCTTCATATGCTGAGTTTTCAAAAAAGTATCCAATAAAAAGTCAAAAATGTATTAGACTTATGGAAAAAACATTGTCTGCTTTGGCTTACTGGTCACCAATATTTGCTGACTGTGATTTCTTGCCATTATTAATTTTTCCTTTTGTTAAATTGTATTTGAATAATCAAGTTGTTTGTTTTGAAATTTGCGCATCTTTTATAAGTAAAAAATTAGAAATTCTAATGAAAATTGATAAAAATGAAAATTTTTTTTTTTAAAAGATAATTGGTGTCAGCATTGGTTTGAATTTTTTCCTAATCCTCCTATGAATATATTGAACATGATAGAAAATTTGCTTTGTCATCATGACCGTATTTTATTAGACCACTTTGTCAGATATCGAATAAGTTGTCAGGTAATTTTTTAATTAATTAATTTTTTTAAATAGTAAAAAATATTTTTTTTAAATTTTTATTTGAATAACTTTATATATAAAAATTAATTTAGTTTTGATTATATAATTGTTAGCATCAAATTATTCAATTTCTTTTATTTAAGGCAATTTTTACTAATCTGATCTAAAAAATTACATATCAAAGGACAATGGATAACTAATCTAATAGTAATAATAATAATTTAAATAAATAATTCGAGATTTTAAAATTATTTCAAAAACTAAAAAGAGAGGTTTTAGATTAGTTATCTAAGAGGCTCAATAACTTAGTAATGGTAATTGATTTAAAAAAATAAATATTGATTTAAATATATCTAGTTTTGTTCCATATTGACTAAGCTTTCGTTTGATATATAGAATGTAGTAAAAATAACTTTAAAAAAATACTATTTGGCTTACGATTGTCCTTTCATAATGTTAATTTGGTTTTATATTTTGCATCCAGTTAATTCATTTTTAAAAAAGATTTTATTACACTAGAAGGACCAAGCGGTCAAAATGACCTTTTACGCTAGTTTTTTGTATATTTTTATCTCTTAAAACTTTTATTTTCATGCAAATTTTTTGCAAGCTTTAAATTGAGCACATCTACAAATGCAAATAATATAAATCTCTAACAAAACAAAGCTAAAATATTGTTTAGCGTTTTGAAATATTTTCTGGTACATCAGAACCATAATAGATGCTGAAAAAATGATTTCAAAAAAATTTAAAAAAAAGGCATTTTTTTTGTTTATTCTTTTTAATTTAATAATTATCATAATATATTTGGTAGTTTTGAAATAAATTTTAAATCAATGTAATAATCAATTTTTTCTCTTTTCTAATTTGACTATCTTAACGAAAAAAAGGTCCTGTAGATCATGAAAAAACATTCAAAAATTATCGCTTTCGGTTCTTTTAGTGGTATATAAAATAAAATCCTTCTAATGTGCTAAGCTTTTAGCGCAATTCTTTATTATGTTTTTGACTGATAGAAAATTTAATTATTTCATGGCTAGCATTTTGATTTAGTTTGTAAAGAAATTTTTTGAATTTTTAAAATTTCCACTAAAATAAATTTTCATTTTTTTATTTTATTTTCTCTCTTAAAAACGAAAAACTATCAAAGAGAATTTTTTATGAGAAAAATTTAAATAAAAGTAGCATATATTGTTTCACATTCATCTTTAGAAATTTTTTCTTTTTTGTCTTTTGGTTTTGTAGTTGGAAATTTAAATATTCAAAGTCGGCTTTGTGAATTTTGGAACAAAAAGACAAGAACAAAAATTTTAAATTGTAATAACTTTTTTTCCTTTGGTCTAAAGCTGGTTCTGTAAAATGTATCATTTGATACATAACATGTATCACCTAAAATTTAATCTGTGCAAAATCTCTGCAATTAAATTTTAATGATTTTTTAATGCATATACTATTTTGCAGATTTGCATAGTTTTTGCAGAGATCAAATATCGGTGATACATGCTATATATCATATGATACATTTTGCAGAACCAGTTTTAGATCAAAGGAAAAAAAGTTATTACAATTTAAAATTTTTGTTCTTGTCTTTTTGTTCCAAAATTCACAAAGCCTTCAAAGTCGATATTCGACTGTAGAATTGGTAAAAAAAAAAATAAAAAAAATTGCGCTACTTAAACTCTAAAAAGTTGATAATAAAATTTATTTCTTATCATTTAATTTTAAAATAAGATATATGGTTGGTGTCTATTGGAGACAGTATTTTCAGAAGTTTTCAGTAAAACTGAATGGCAAATCTTGATGGATAATGTTCTGAGTCAACATCCAGGCTTTTTGTTGTACTTAACAGCAGCATATTCCATATGTAATAGAAGCGCTCTCATCCAAGTTAAGGATATAGATGATGCAAAGTATTTTTATAGACACCGTAATCCGGTCAGCGTGCATCATTTAATATCTGAAGCTCAAAAAATGAAAAAAACAACCCCAAGTGATATTGATCCGTATAAAATTTTGCAAAACTTTCAGCCGCTCACTAAAGGCACCTATCCTATTTTTAACAAACAGCCAAAATTTATTAACGATTATCAATTGATAGAAAAAACTCGAATACTTCAAGATGAAATTCAATACTTAAAAGAGCGCGATGCGCATTTGGAATCTCATAAGTTGTCTGAAGGAAGAAAACTTGAAAATGAATACATGTTAAAACAGATGCTATGGGACAGGGCTGTCAGCGCAAAGCAGAATAATTATTATAAGCAAAATGTAATGGAATATGAAAGAAAAAATATGCTTAAAGGACAACAATTGTTAAACGAGCAACAGAACAGTTTTGAAAAATCTAATTTGAACACATCTAGAATAACTAAAATTACAGTTGGTGGCGAACCAACTGTTTTTAAAGACCGAGATGGACATACATTATTTAATAAGATGAAAAAAATTGATGAAAATTTTGATGAAATTCAAAATACAATTAGCCAGAAGACCAATAGAACTCAAGATTTGTTTGAAAATCAAGAGATGGAAGATGAATTGGACATATCAAATGATGAGGATTTTAAAAAAATTGAATCAGAACTAAAAGCTAATCGGGCGAATGCTATTTTGGAAAACTGTGAACCCAAGACCGAAAATTTGCCAGATTATTCCAATTCTTCATTGTGTAATTTGAATTAAAAAATTTATTTTTAAATAATTTCAAATAACTAAAATTTTTTATTTTTAGTTAGTTTAGACAGAGGACGGAATGCAATTGAGGAAAAAGAACGAGAAACATTGAAAAGAATTTACGAAATCAGACAAACTTTGGCACTTCAAGCACGCTCAAACATTAACACTAGAACTTTTTGATTTTTCTTTTATAAAATTTTTTTCGCGAAGGTTTTTTTCGAATCTTCTCTATTAGTTTTTTTTATTCAATAAATTATAATAAATTTTGGAAATTTTTTTTCAATCAAATCTAAAATCAAAAAAATATTAAATAATTTTTATAGGGGTGACGGGCGTATTTTTTTGTTCTTAATTCAAATTTTAAATAATTTGGTAGGTGTGTAAGCTTACTCTTAAAAAACAAACGAGTGTTTAATTCAAAACTGTTTTTTTGAAGATATATGCATTTACAAAAATTAAAAAATAAAAAATGATCACTCAATTAAAAGGGCAGAAATAGACAAATTTTTGACAGATATTTTATTTTGTGCATTTTTCAGGTATCGTTGATTAAAATCATGGATAAAATATTCTATTTAAACACATTCTTAAAAACAAAAAAATTCAAATATAAAATTGAAATCAATAAAATTCTTAATAAAAATTCTTAATAATAATTCGCTTTATAAATATCAATAAAAAAAAGCTAGTGAAGCTTTAACTTTAACTGGATTAGACAATACTACAAATATATAAAGTAAGTAAATTGCTTTGAAGCTGTATTGCCGTAAAGTCACGGAAAATAAGTTAAAGTCGTGAATTTACTTTTGAGTAATGTGAAATTCAAAATTTAAAATTTTTTTTCATTTTCACATAGTTTACTAAACAATGTCAATAATCAATTAAAATCTTATTGATGTTTTATTTTTTGTCTTTTATTTACTTAAGAAAAATTATTAAATATTAATTATTAAACTTAAACATTAAATGAAAAAATCATATCAATATAAATATTGAAAATTTTTAGAAAAATATATCTAAAAAAATTATCTAATTGTCTATTATGATCAAAAATGATAGAATCTAACTTAAAAAATGAACATCTTTAAAATAACTTTTTACTTTTAATAAATTAATTTTTTTAATTATTCAAGTCACGACTTAGATTTATCAGTTAACTTATCTGACTTTTGCCCAAACCTGCTTTGGAGTCGAGCATTTAATGTTAAAAAAGCCAGATAATTTTTGAAAAATTGGATTGATAATTTTGCTTAACACAATTGACTGATTAATTAGAATACATAAATTCTAGCAAACAAACAAGCGCCAAAAATTTAGGTGAATATTTAAAAACTTTACTTAGAAAAAAAAAATTTCTATTCGGATAAAATTATAAATTAAAAATGAATATAAATTAAAAAAAAAGAGTCACTAGTTCCAATGAAAATCTAGTTAAAAAAAATTATTTCTAATTTAGAAATCACAAAAATTCATTTTATACTTGATTAAAAAAATCAATCAAGCATCTAATATATTTGCTATTTAAATGAGTTATTTTATTAGCAATTTAAAACAGAAATTCGAAAATTTATTTTTCGCGGACGGTGCTGGATTGAGACATGGTTGTCAGAATGGTGCAATTTGTTCAATAGAAAGGAAAAGAATAGACAACTAAAAAATTACAATGCTTTAACTGGAATATATCAATGAAAGTTATGGTCTTTTTTTTATTTTTATTTTATTTTTGACAAAGTTTCTAAGCAAAATAAGAAAATAAATTTTATTAGCCCATGTTTATTATCACCGTTCTTTTATTTATTTGACCCTAATCCCTTAGACTCAAGAGATTTATGATTTTGTTATAAAATTTTTTAAGCCAAAACCAAAATTAATTTCGATTAATCAAAAAAAAATTCATCGATTATTGAATTGAATTATCATTAGTAGCGTCAGACCTGCAAAAAATATAAATATTTCAATATTTTATGTTCAAAGTCTATTTTTAATTTTGCTTCCATAATAACACTCAGCAAAAAATAAATTTTTTTCTTATAATAAATTAGAATTAATGCAAATATTTGTATATTAATTTCTAACGCGTTCTTTATTTTTAGCATTTCAAACTAAAATTTAAAATGAGTGAATTTAAACGCGCCCATTTGAGTCATGAGCCGGCTTTTGCCAACTTAAAGTCTTTGTTTGCCAAATATGGCTCAAGTATAAACATGAGACAAATGTTCAATGAGAACCCTAAGCGTTTTGAGTCTTTTTCACATCGGCTACAAACTCCGGATGGTGAGATTTTGTTCGATTTCTCCAAAAATTTGATCAACCAGGATATAATGAATGGTCTAATCGAACTTGTAAATGAATTAATTTATCTTAAAAAAAATTTATTTAGAATTTTTATTTAGGCACGAGAACGTAAGGTTGAAGAACACAGAGACAAAATGTTCAAAGGAGATAAAATAAATTTTACTGAGATACGCAGTGTGTTGCACACCGCATTGAGAAACCGAGCCAATCGCCCAATTATATTAAACGGTGTAAACATAACCAATGATGTGAATGAAGTATTGGCAAAAATGAAAGAATTTTGTGAGAAAGTACGTGGTGGTAAATGGCTTGGTTACACTGGCAAAGCAGTAAGTGATGTGGTTAACATAGGAATCGGCGGGTCTGATCTAGGTCCATTGATGGTCACTGAAGCATTGAAGCCGTATGGAAATAGTGGCCCCTTGAAAGTTCATTTTGTGTCCAATGTAGACGGAACTCACTTGGCTGAAGTGTTGAGAAAAGTAAATCCAGAGACAACTCTGTTCGTCATTGCATCCAAAACATTTACTACTCAAGAGACTTTGATGAATGCTCTTTCGGCAAAACAATGGTTTGTCGAGCATGCTCAAAACCCAGACCATGTGGCTAAGCATTTTGTTGCTTTGTCAACAAATGAGGAAAAAGTAACTGAATTCGGAATCGATAAGAAAAACATGTTCGGTTTTTGGGATTGGGTCGGAGGCCGATACTCGTTGTGGTCGGCCATCGGTTTATCAATTGCCCTCTATATTGGATTTGAAAATTTCGAAAAGCTTCTTGATGGAGCATTTTTTGTTGACGAACATTTTAGAAATGCACCACTTGAGCAGAATGTGCCCGTTCTAATGGCCTTGATTGGAATATGGTACTCGAATTTTCACGGATCTGAAACACATGCTATTTTACCCTATGATCAATATTTGCATCGCTTTGCTGCCTACTTTCAACAAGGCGATATGGAATCGAATGGAAAATTTGTGACCAGCAATAATCAACAGGTTGATTACAGCACCGGACCTATTGTTTGGGGTGAGCCTGGAACCAATGGACAACATGCTTTCTATCAGCTGATCCATCAGGGAACCAGATTGATACCATGCGACTTTATCGCACCAGTTCATACCCACAACCCGGTTCGAGGCGGCTTGCATCACCAGGTTTTATTAGCAAACTTTTTAGCCCAAACGGAAGCTCTGATGAAGGGTAAAACTTTGGACGAAGTTGTCGAGGAAATGAAAAAAACTAGTTTGACAGCAGAGCAAATTGAGCGCATCAGTCCTCATAGAGTGTTCAAAGGAAATCGACCAAGTAACACTATTTTGCTGCCAAAAGTCACACCATTTACTCTTGGAGCTCTCATTGCTTTGTATGAACACAAAATTTTTGTACAAGGATCGATTTGGGATATCAATTCGTTTGATCAATGGGGTGTTGAACTTGGAAAACAGTTGGCCAAAACAATTGAAGCCGAATTGAGAGATTATAGCAGAACGGCGACCAGCCATGACTCTTCAACCAACAATTTAATCAATTATATCAAAGAAAAACATAAATCGAATTAGAATGAATTTTTTTCCGACTAGTAGATTTGCTCAATTGGTAGAATTTACCTTTTTAAAGACTTAAATTATATAATTTATTTTAATTGAAAAAAAAAAAAAGTTGCATAGTCTTCAATTTAAATTAAGAATAAATTTTTTAGTTTTAAAATTTCTCATTTTAGTTAATTTAAATAGATCAAATTTCTGGTTTTTATAATTCAAATTTGCATCAAAATTGAGCCCAACTTGCAACATGCCAATTACAAACAACGAAAGAAGATATTTTTTTAAATATAAGTTTTGGTCATCATTTTTATTAGATTTTTATATTTTTAATCTAAAATTAAAATTAAAAAATTTATTAAATTACACTGATATCAGTTAATACATTAAGTTTTGTTATCATCAATATATATTTATAATTTAAGGTTGGGTTGGGAATTTTTGTTTTAAATCGTTTACTAAAGTACTAGATAAAATCAGAAGAATTTGGTTTGAACATAGGAATTTCGTTGCTTGAATAATTTTAAAACGAATAAGGCGGAAAATTTAAAATTGATAAATCAGATAAAAGATAGAGTGTCTCAATTTTTTTGACGTTAGATTAAAGAGGTCAACCTAACAAAGAACTTAATATATAACTAGCTTCACTGTGGCAAATTGAAGTTTATGATCAAATTAAAATGATCATGCTCAATATTTTTCATTTAAAAAAAGTTTTTAAGTTATTTTAACATTTAAATTTTTTTGCAGAAACACATTTTCAAAGTTAACATTCAATGTTAAACTTAGTATTTTATAACTGCACATTTCTGCATGCAGAATTATGCACAACACTCAGATATGGTTTAACATAGTTTGCTACCCATGAAAATATGTCTCTGCATTAAATTTTATCATTTCAAACACTCTTAAAAATTTTTTAAAAGATAAATTTTGAGCATGAGCATAAAAATTTTGATCAGAAACTTCAATTTGCCTTCACTGTGTTACAAAATTTGAGATTTCTACTTCAGCATCTGACAGATGAATTTATGAATAGGAAATCACTATGATGATGTTGCCAACGGCACTAGGCCGTTATATAGCAATTTTTTTCGTAGCAAAAACTGCTACTAATAATTTTTGGCTATGAAAAATCGCACCTAATAAATTTGCTACAAAAAACTGCTTCATAATAATTGCTTCTTAATGATGCATCTAACATGTTTCGCTTCTAAACTTGTCTTTGCTACTAAATAATTTGCTGTGAAACTATTGGATGCCGGTGCCAACAAATTTTTTATCATCAGTCAAAAAGGTCGAGCAAAGAATTAGAGTATGTTACATTCACTTTTTTGATAGAAATTTTCAAGCGAACATAAATTTTTGAAAATTTAACCCTAACTTTATTTTTTCTTAATATTTGATATGTAAAGTCTTTCAAAATCACAAGGTAAAAAATTGAGTTAAAAAAGTTATCAAAGTTATTTTTGAAAGATTTTGCTCAAGAATAAATAATTAATTTTAGGAAAAAAAATAAAATATTGAAAATTGGTTTTTATTTTAAAAAATTACTTTTAACTTAAGTTGTTTTATTTGGTTGAAAATGAATCAATCTACCATTTTGATTGTAACAAATTTAAATTTGGTATCTTTATTGATTGAAAATAATGTCTTAAATACTAAGTTTACTTAATGAAAAATTTGATTCATAATAGATATCACAAAAGAATTTTCTAAACAATTTTATACGAGAAATAGAAAAAAATGTGTGATTCAACGATAGCATGGAAAAAAAACAATTCGAACCTTAAATTTAATTTTAATACTTTTTTCATGAGTATTGATCAAATTTATAGCAGTTTTTTATTCTATTAAGAAAGGAATTGCAACACTTTATTATCATGCTATTTAAAAATTTTATTAAAAATAAATATTTCGATTCTTTGCATTAATTCAAATACTTAAATAAAAAGCAAAAATTTATATAATTATTAACTAGATTTTTTTAAATTAACCTTAAAATTGAATGCCAGTCTGATAAAATTTAATAAATAAATTAATATTTTCTAATTGAATTTTTATTTGATTTTTTATTTATGTGACAAAATCAATCTTGTCATTTCGCAACATTTCCTTGTAGCTAAGCAAAGCAAAAAAAAATTCATATCCTAGTCAAGTAACTAATGAAATTTTTTATTTTTTTTTTTCTAAATATAAAATAGTAATTTCTTAATTTTATTTGTTCAATTTTTGTTTTTTTTTGTTTGTCCAAATGAAGCCTCAAGGGAACAAATACACGCAATTCCTGACCAATTTAAACCAACTTGATAAGGAAATTGAGGCGAAAGAATCAAGCGCTGAATCTCCAAATTTAGTTCAATCGGATCTGAATTACCAAGACTATCACGAGTTCCTCACTGATTTGACTCAAACTCTGAACATAAAAACAAAGGATGAAAAGATACATGTTCCACAAGTTGAGTTCACTTCGGTCAAAACCAAAGGTATTCTTAGAAAAACCGACAGTACCACCAGCATAGGCAAAAGCCGACGAAGCATCATTATCAATACTGCTAAGAATCAACTTAAAGAATATGAGCCTGAATATCGCAATCTTTATTTCAAGGAAAAAGAAAGATTTTATCCCAAAGCTCCCCAATTAAATGAAAAAAAGTCAGACCAAAAATTTCAAACAAACAAAATATCAGATGAAAAAAAATCCTCTGCGACAGATCAAATTAAACCTGTAAAAGTAAGTAACAAACATGAAAGTGAAAATTCGCAGAGTTTAAAGTTAAGCAAAGAAAATTTTTTGAAATTTATTGAAATTCTTGACATGCAAGTTAAAATATTTATTGATACAAATGAAAAAAATAAATCAGTGACAAATTTTATTAGCGAAATTGAAGCATTTGATGTTCTAAAACAGGGCGTCTTACAGTTTCCTGATGAAACAATTGAAAACCTTGATCTCATTCTTTATTGGATATTTGTGAGCTTGCAAGAAATAAATCCTTTTTTTTTCTACAAAGTACTTGACTATCTAAACATATTGTTAAATTATTTGAACAAACAAAATATTCAAATAAGTGATTATCATGCTGAATTGATCATTCCAAATTTGATTGAAAATTTTTCCGACTCTAGACCTTACATTCAACCAGCAATATCTCTTCTAATCAGACAATTGAGCATATGTTATGATGACAGAAAAATTTTCAAACATTTAATGGATCACATAAAATCAAGCAATGACACTATTCGAACTGAATGCCTCGATGAGATTAATTTTTTTCTAAGCACTTTTTACATGGAATCATATGAGCCAGAAAAGACTTTGAATGAAATAGCAAGTCTTATTGAAGACGCTAATAATACAATAGTTTCAAGTGCCATGACTATTATAGCAGTTTGTTGTGTTAAATATGGCGATGAAGCTTTAGATTACATTAACAACTATGATTACATTCCGATGATAAGGTGTCATTTAAATACTAATTATGAACTTATCAACAATTTGGCAAAGCAAAAGTTGTCTATTGACTCTCAAATTCCAGTTGTTTTTAAGTACATAACAGAAAAATGTAATGCAATTGATGAAGATATTAAAAAATTTGGCAGTAAAGACAAAGTCAAAGAATATATTGAAATGGTCAATGATCGAATCGTTGAAAATTGTGTAAATGCACTTCTAAACTTGAACTTATTTATGTTTGATGAAAAAAATTATCTGTTGCTAGAAGACCATGTAGATGGCTTGATTAAAAACTGTAGCATCTCATTGAATAAAGTATTGATTGAATATTCAACAAATAGAGATTCAATAATTTTGAATGATTTGATTCAGATTATTTTTTTGTCTGTATCACAATTGTTTGTTAAAGGATTAGGTAAATTGGTTAGTGTTGAAAATTTGAAAATGTTCATGTTTAGCTTAGTAATTGGCAAAAAAATTATTAGCAAAAAAGATGAAAAATTGGCAAAAATTGATTCAGTTTTTAAAAATTTAGTCTTGCACTCTGATGAAACAAGCTGTTTGATAGCCTTGATCAGAGTTTTAAGCGATTGTTTGAAAAAAGAGAATTATATGCAAGAATTTACCAATTATTTAGTTAATATTGCTCTTTTTAGATTAAAAGGAATCGAATTTAGCAAGATAGATGAAACGATGAATGAAAAGTTAAAAAAAATAAATCATAATTTCGTTGAAAGATTAGACCCTATTTTAATTTTAAATGAAATTCATAGATTTTTAGAGAAAAATTCTTCACTAACCACTGATTTAAATGCTGACTTAATAGGAACAGCTGTTAATGCACTTTTGCAAGATCTTGTAATATTCTATGGACCAGAAATTTTTGATTTTATAGACGAAAAAGTTGTGTCTAGAAAAAGTCAACTAAGACAAAAAATTGACCAAAATATTAATCAAATAAATAATGAGCAATAAAATTTTTAATAAATAAGACTTTTAATTAATTTAATTTAGTTGCAATGGTTCATAATTTGCAGCAAAACTTTTATTGCTGTAGCTAATTTTGACTCTTCTAACTGAAAATTTTGAACTCTTTAATTAACCTACTGCAATTTATCAGATTATAAATGGCTAAATGAATACACCATTTGACACGACTACTAAAAGGTATTGTGAATTTATAGAGCAAAAAAAAACAAAAATTATCCCTTTATTGATGAATAAAAATTTTAAAAAATAAAATAACTTCAACATACTGCAACTTTATGCAACAAAGTTTGTTGCATCCTTTTTACCAAAAAATAAAAACTTTATTTTCTTTTTTTTAGATAAACCAAATAAATAATCAATTAATTCTTTGTTGATGCTCTATTTTTTGTCTTTTATTTAAATCAGAAAAATTGTTTTAGGTAAAAAAGATGCAACAAACTTTGTTGCATAAAGTTGCAGTATTTTTTTGAAGTTATTTTATTTTTTAAAATTTTTATTCATCAATAAAGGGATAATTTTTGTTTTTTTTTGCTCTTTAAATTCACAACACCTAACTAATATCGATTTTTGATTGATCTTTTATCATACTTTTTTATTAATCCTTTTTATTCTTAAATAGAAAATTTTCTTTTGTGTCAATTTGTGTACTTTATCTATCATATTGGAAACAAAATGATTCAAAGATAAAAAATAAAAATGACAGCATTTTCTACTAAAAATAAATTCGCAAAACTTCTTAAAAATTTTTTCATTGTTAATTCATGCAAAATTGTAGACCAAAATTTTTAAGGATTTTTAATTTTTCTAACATTTTAACGAAATTGTTTTTTCTGATATTTAATTTTAAAAATATATTTAACTATAATGAGTTAAAGAATTATATTTATTTTTTTATCAGTATAGTGTTCAAGTACCTTCAAAATAAAATATAAAATAATTAAAATTTAGAATTTAAGTATTTAAGTAATTTAAGTAATAAGAAAAAAAAACAATCTATTTAAATATAAAGTTACAGGAAAATTACTTTTGCTTTTTTTACTCCGTTTAATAAGTTAGATTGATTTTTAAGTTAAATTTTTATTGAATAGTTGCTCGCATTTGTGAGTGTTTACGAAGGGCTAATAATACAGTAGACAATTTAGTTAAAATGAAGAGTGCTAAAATAAGAAGGAATAAGGTGCAGGTGAAAAATGATGAAGAAGTATGTCTGGATTATTTGAATAGAATAAACTTTAAAACAATTAATTAAATAAACATATTATCTTTTATTTTTTCCAATGGGTCTACCTAACCAGCACACGCAAAAAATATTTCAACACATCCTTAAAATCTAACCAGCAACCTAAACAATGTTCTACACACCTTTTTTTATAATTTTTGGTAAATCCAGAAAAATTGATTGAAAACTTTTTGTTGTGTGTTGTTCAGACTTTTAATTATTTAATAAGATTGATAAAAAAATCAAATTTTAGTTTTATTATTAATTTTAGCTTAATATAATTAATTTTCTAAGGCGTTGAATAAATTTTTGGCCTGAATTTTAATTGATAATGATTCATTTTAATATTTCAAAAAACTTTTTTTAGTCGTTTTTTTTTTATAAAAACAATGCTTAAAATTTAAAATTTCTTTCAAATTTTTAAAGTATGTGTGAAAAAGTTTAAAATTAAGTAACTTCTATAATTTACCTCTAATATTAGTTTTAAAAATTTTTTGAGTGTGCATATCAGTGTTTTAGATGTGTTATTAAGTGAGTTTGTTTGTTAGATTTTAAAGGTGTGCTGAAACGATTATCAATTAAAAAATCATCAATTTTATTAGAAAAGGAAGCTTTAAGCATACCAATAACTAGTGCAGAGGCTTCCAACAGAATTTTTTTTTTATAACCTTGTTCGCTCCTTGTGGAGCATAGCATAAAAAATAAAAAAAAGCATACCAATAACTAGTGCAGAGGCTTCCAACAGAATGCAGCAGTTAAATACAGTGAAAATAGATTTATTTATTAATTTATTAAAGATAACATAAAGATGCTAAATTAATGCTTTTTAAATATATATTGCTCATTTATTTATTCTTTTATTTTTTTCAGATATATCTGAAAATTTGTTTATATAGCATCCGTATCTAGTCATCAATACCAAATACGAAATTAACTATGAGCTTGATTTGTTCAAATTTTATTAACTTAGCAAGATTAAGTTTTGGATTTTCAATTAAAAACATGTCCGATGATTATATAAGAGGGATGATGGCTTTATAGCAATTAATTACATAAAAGAAGATTGATGTTTTTGTCATGTTTTCAATAATTTTTTAATTTTTTTTGAAAAAAAAAAATTATTCAATTGCTTAACTAGTAATTTTTTGCAAGTAAAAATTAATGTATGAGATATTTTAAGAAAGACAAATTTAATATTACAAATACTCAGACCAAAAAAATATATAATTATGCAACAATAATTTTGAAATTAAATTTTAAAAAGCATTGATATTTTTTAAAATTTCAAAATTTCATTCTATTTTATGTAATTTTGCGGAATCAAAAAAAATTATTTCGTTGCTCTCTTTTTAATGTATATATATATATATATAAGAGTTATATAGTTAAATCTCTTAGTATAACAATTACACAAAAACCTTAATTTTAATTTAATTTCTATATTTATAAGCTAAGTTAAGATACCAAAAATATTAAATTTAGACTAAATATTGTACATTATAAAGACAAATAGAAAAAAATGAATTCCGGATTTGGTTCATTTGGCTCACCTTGTAAGCATTCGATTTTTAATAATCAAAAAATAAATTCAAGCTTAAATTTAGCTGGATTCAATACATCAACATCATTATTTTCCTCACAAAATCGCCAAGGTGGTCTTTTCGGATCTTCGACAACCACACAGCCTACGAGCACAGCTGGAAGTCTATTTGGCTCAAGTTCAACGACCACGCCATCGACCACTAGTTTTGGATTTGGTTCAACTACCACCCCAGCCACTACTACACAAACCGGTACTGGAAATGTTAAATTTTCTGCTCCTAGTGGTCAAGACTCAGTCACCAAAAACGGTGTTCAAACAAGCATTCAAACAAATCATCAATGTATTACGGCGATGAAAGATTATGAAGGAAAATCATTAGAAGAACTCAGACTAGAAGATTATCAGGCAAATCGTAAATTTCCACAAACAACAGCGTCCGGATTTGGTGGCTCGACCGGACTTTTTGGGTCTTCAACTCAATCGACTTCAAGTGGTTTTGGATCAACTGGTCTTTTTGGTTCATCAACATCAACAACAGCTGGTAAGACTTTTGGTAGTTTTGGATCTACAACTACAACCACTACTCCAAGCACTTCAACAAGTCTGTTTGGTTCACAAGCAAAACCAGCTTTTGGTGGATTTGGCAGCACTCAGCCAACTACAACCTCATCTCCGTTTGGTGGATTTGGCTCCACAACACAGCCAACAACAACTACTACTGGTTTTGGTACAACTACTCAGCCATCAACTGGTTTATTCGGAAGCACTAGTACCACTCCTAGTACTGGTACTAGTCTTTTTGGCTCAACAGCTCCGTCATCTTCGACCACAGGAGGACTGTTTGGCTCAACTGCTCAGACTCAACAGCAAAAACCTATATTTGGCGGTTTTGGTTCAACGACCACACCAAGTACTTCAACAACAACACCTTCTTTTTCTTTTGGATCGTCGACCACTCAGCCATCTCAGCCAAGCACATCAATTTTTGGTCAATCAACAACCCAATCGCCCTTATCAACCGCAAAACCTTTTGGTGGTTTCGGCACTGGAACTGGAACAACAACAGGTTTTGGTTCAACTAGCACTACTCCTTCGACTGGATTGTTTGGCTCAACACAATCCAAGCCTACATTTGGTCTAGGCTCAACAACAGGAACTACAGGAACTAGTGGTTTTGGTACCGGCTTTGGTACAACATCAACTACAGGGACAGCTGGCACCACTGGAAGTATATTCGGTAGTGGATTTGGTGCTCAACCAGCAGCGACAACTGCTTCACCATTTGGTTCAACATCAACTACAAGTCCTTTTGGTTCAACAACCACTGGCGGTGGTCTATTCGGAAGCACACAACCATCAGCAACTGCAACTGGTACTGGTCTATTTGGCGCAACCACAACTCCAAGTACTAGCACTACTACTGGTTTTGGTTTTGGAACTGGCACCCAGCCAAGCACTCAGACATCACTTTTTGGAACTTCAACAACACCATCTACTGGTGGTTTGTTCGGCTCATCAACAACCACACAACCTAGCACTTTCAATCTAGGCTCTGGTCTCGGCTCAACCGCTTCACCTTCGACAGGTCTTTCTTTTGGCACACAACCAACAAGCACTTTTGGAACTGCTCTAACACAACCAGCTCAGTCAGTTCAAACTACACAGCAAGCTGCGCCAACAGTTCAACCTTTGATTCAACAGCAACTAATGGCAATGAGCAATTCTCCTTACGGAACCGCCAGTTTATTGAAAACTCAACTTCAAGACTATTCTAAAAAAGATGACATATTCAAACCTGTTAGTCCCATTGCCCAAAAACCATATATGACAGAAGCAACTTCTCCAAGCAAAGCTTCCTCTATTTTATCCCAAACTCTGCCCGAATACAAAGGTGGTCTTTCCATGACTCTTAGACTTACTCCTAAACCAATAACTCAAGTTAGCAAAAAATCCGATCTTTTCGAAGGACTTGATGAAGAAGAAACACCAGTATTCTATCCAAGAAAAAATATTAAAAAACTCATGTTCAAACCCCAAGCGGATCAATCAGCTAGATTGTCCACATCGAATAGTTCGATAAATGGGGACTCTCAATTTGTACGTAAACCAAATTTTTTTAGCGAACAAGCACAAATAACCAATGACTTGACCAATGTGTCCGATGATGGCACTCAAACCACTGATAATCAGAGTGAAAATGGGCTCATACCGATAGCTCATCCAGCCGGAATAGTCCTCGAAAGGCCAGGCTACTTTACAATTCCGTCTATGTCCGATTTGGGCGGAATGGTCGATCCAAAAACCGGTGATTGCTTGGTGGAAAATTTTGCTATTGGCAGAGTAGACTACGGGTGCATTACTTTCCCTGGTCTTACCAATTTGGCCAACTTAAACCTAGACGAAATTGTTCACATACGCCGCAAAGAAGTTCACGTGTATCCTGACGACTCGAAGAAGCCTCCAGTTGGCGAGGGCCTCAATAAACCAGCCGAAGTTACTTTGCATAGAATTTGGCCTTCGGACAAACAAACTCGAATGCCTATCACAGATCCAAATAGGATTATTAGCATGGGCTACAATAAAAAAATCGAAAAGGTCACAATTGATATGGATGCTGAATTCATTGACTATGACCCGGTCACAGGATCATGGACTTTTAAGGTAAAGCACTTCTCCAAATATGGCTTAGACGATTCAGATGATGAAGATGTGGTCAATATTGGTCAGAACAATCTGACTAAAGGAGCTATATTTGATCCTTTGAAGAAAGAAAATGAAATGATCGAGAGACAACGCAAGCTAATTGAGCTTAGACGATTTGAATTGATGCAGCAATCGAAGCAAAAGTTGTCGACTATAACCAATCAACAATGGGATATCATTAAGGAGTATGCGCCCAAAAATGACAAAAAAATAGTCGACACGTCTAGTTTAGAACTTTCGACAGATGAGACCAGTGATGCAGATATTGAGACTGTTGATTTGGATGAAAAAAAAAAGTCTATATGCAAACAGCTGGTATTGGATGCTGAAGAGACGGTAATTGATGAAAATAAAGAGAATAAATTGTATCCATGTTTGACCGAATTCGAAAGAAAAGATAACAAGGTTAAAACATTATATCCGAATTTGGATAACTTAGAATCTAGTGTTAATCGGATTGAAATAGCTGAGAATAAAGAGGAAACAATAGAGACCGATGAAGTAATGGTTGAAGTGCCTTTTCAATCTTCTGAAAAATACAAGGAGACTAGAAAGTTGACCGAGGCGTTCTTTAACGATGAACGAGAGAGTGATTATTTTGCTGCGTCTTACTCAGATGACTATCAATTTTGTAAGTTGATTTTAAAATTTCGATATCGAAAATGAGTTATTTTTTCAAATTTAGTTTAAAAAAACTTTTTAGGATAAAAAATAATTAAAGAATTTTTATTTAATTAATTTTAAAAAATAATAAAATTTATTTTAAAAAATTGTAAATGCTTCACTATTGGAACCAAGTTGAAATTCTTAACTTATTTCTTAATTCTGGATTTGTTTTTTCTGTGAAAATATTATTTTTTTTCAACAATTTTTTTCAAAATCAAGATTCATCAACAGGCTAGTGCCATTATCAAAGTCGAATGATTAACACTTGATCTATTTAAAAAAAATTAAAATTAAGATTTTTTATTAATATTTAAACATCAGCTCCGGATGAACTTTTTGGGTGTTTTATGCTTCATCTTTTCTTCAATCTCAAAGAAAATTAGAATTTTTTTTTTAAATAAATTAATTTAACTATTCACACACAAGTTATATTTTTTGGGAGTAGATCAAATAGCTGATATTTTCATATTATCAGCTATTCCTTTTATCAAAAAATATTTAAATGATTTAATTTTTGTTGGATAAAATGCTTTTTTTCATGGAATAAAAACTAACAAGAAAGATAGCATAAAAAAGCATCAAAAAAAGCCATCCGGTTTTTGAGTGCATTGAAATTTAGGCATTGTGAATTTTACAACAAAAAAACAAGAACAAAATTTTTAAATTGTAACAACTTTTTTTCTATAGGTCTAAAACTTGTTTTGCAAAATGTATCATTTGACACAAAGTATGTATCACCCAGTTTTTATCTCTGGAAAAATTTTGTATCAGCTGATACATTTTGCAGAACAAGTTTTAGACCTATGAAAAAAAAGTTATTACAACTTAAAAATTTTTTTCTTGTTTTTTGTTCCAAAATTCACAATGCCTAAAATTTACATGTCAAGTTTAGATTTTTAAAAAAGTCTAATTTTCTTTGTTTCTAAATTTATATTACAAAATTAAAACACCAATTTAACAAAAATTAATGCCTTTTTTAAAAATATTTTACAAAAAAATTCATTTAAAAGTTAAAATATTTTCCTTAAAATGTAACATGATGTAACATACAACGGTCATACTTAGCTTTGGATGATCAGAATATCTACAAAATGTATTAAATTTTTTTCAATTCTTATACTTTTCTTTTATTTAAACAAAATCTAATTTATCAAAAGTTGTAAGTTCATATTTATTTTAATTATAAATTTTAATTGACTTATTTTTATATCGTCAGAATTAGCAAAATTGAATTAAAAAAAATTACAATTTAATTTATAGAAAATTAGTAAAATCATTAGAATTTTGTCGAATAGAATTGTTTGAATCATTAAATAAAAATTTAAAAATATATTTTAATTTTTTAAATTATTAAAAGCTAAATTGGCTAGTTTCTCGCATAAACCAATTACAACTGGAGGTTTGTTGAAACGTGGTCTAGGCGGAATTTCTACCCTTGATCAAGAAAATAAATTGAAAATTGGCGATAGCGGTTTTAAACTTTCTTCATCACTGATGGGTGATCAATTTCATGGTCAATCGAAAGTAATTAAGACTGGTTCAACTGAAACAATAAAAAGTGTAGTTCCAAAAGATCTTAAGCCACAATTATGGAACAGATTTAAGGCTCATAAGCCTATTAAATCTGTACAGCGCCGTGTGCCTGTAGATAAAAATGAGGAAAAAATTGCAAATTCTGAATATCAATTGGTGCCCTCTTATTCAGATAAAAACCTAATTGAATTAAAAGACTCATTAACAAAAAATTTCCAATGGTGTCTTACTGATTTAGGACTGTTTAATTCAAGACGATTTAGATCAAACTGGTCGATGAATCCTTCGTGTTACACTTTCACAGAACTTTTACCAAATGCCAACAAGTCCACTTTTCGCAATCTTTGTCAAATAAAATCTTTAAATACTTTTAGCATGACAGATCAAATACCATCATCAAAATTAAACACCATAAAGGAAAATATAGAGAAATTTCTAAAAATTCAATTGGATCTGACAGATTTTGTAGATCGGTCAGATCTTTGTTTATTAAAAACTAAAATTGGAAATGAACTGATAAAAAATTTGGATGAATGTGCCGAAAATTTGAGAAATTCCATAGGTAGGAAATGACTGACAAACTATTCTTTTAATGACTAAATTGAAAAGTTAAGTAGGTGATAATCCGGATGCAGATAATGTCGAGAACATGAGAATAGTGTTGAACTTGTGCTCCAAGCTCTGGGGAAATATACCCGATGAGCTAAAATCGGAAAATTACGATACACAAACTAATCAATATGAAACTGAACAAATAAGAAAAAGACTACTATCTGAGTGGCTGAGACATGTAAGCTCTCACAAAATTGAGAAGGAATGCAAATCACTTAAATTCAATAAAGTATATTAATTTTAATTTTCAAATTTCAAGCTAAAATTATTTTTAAAAGAATAAAGAAAATTATCTAAATGCGATTTTTAGCTATTTAAGTGGTAATCGATTACTAGACGCTTGTAATATTGCAATTGAGAATTCTGATTACCGCTTGGCTTTGATAATATCACAATCATCTGGATCTAATGATACTGTGAGAAAAATAATGAAAAATCAGCTATATGAATGGTTTCAAAGCAATGTAAGTAAAATTGCATTTCATTTTCATAAAAATTCTATCTATTAAAATATTGATTTAACTTATGAAACAATGACTCAATTTCCAGTTCTCTTTGTTCATTGTAATGATACGAATTCTATTGATTGCTACAAACATTTCATCAAAATTATTCCATTTATTATCTTCGAGCTCTTGCAAAAATTCTTTACACTCATTTCTTGTTAAAGTTTTCTCTTTATCGCCGCTTTTCACTAAATATCATCAAGAGTTTGGTCTGATATCTTATAGAATAAGCAAAAATAATTAATTACAATCATTTAAGTAAAAAAATAACCAATGTTCTAATTTAAGTAAAATAATCAATTCTACCTTTTTATTTAGCTAAATTATATTTTTTTAGTTAAATTAAAATTAATTAAGAAAAATAGATTTATTTTATTAAAAAAAAATTTGACAAACATAAAATGTTTTATTAAATAACAATTCAAAAACAAACTTTATTTTTTATTTAAACATTCATTGCTAATTTTATTTCTATGGCATTTTGAATTGCAATAAACACCATTATTTCTACAAGTACAGTTTTTCTGACATTTACCAAAACAGCTTCATTTCATGAATCCTTGGCCGGCAGAAATGGAATGTGATTATATTCGGACATTTTTTAAAAAGAAAATAAAAGAATAATTTTTAAATTTGCAAGTTTTATTTGTTTCATTTCGATTTAAGTTATGTACATAAAATTATATATTAAGTTAAAGTCATCTTTGATTAAAGTTAAATAATAATCAGTTTTCCTGTTCTAGTAAAATTGCTTTTTTTATTTAATTTTAGCTAAATAATTAATTTTGCTTATTTTATATGACAGATATAACAAGACACTCTCGTGCGATTGAGTTTTTGGTTCTACGCTTTCTGAATTCATTATATGATTAAGTTGTATCTCATCCACATTTCTATCTGTTTTATACTGATAAGTTATACATTAAGTTAATTAAATCACTCAATTAATTATTAATTAACTCAGATAGTTAATTTTTTAATTGATTAGTGATTACTCTAATATATCTTTTACATTTTTTTCATTTATGTGCAACATTTTTATTTTCTGTTAATAAAATATTAAATTTGTTCTGATATTCATCATTTGTGTTGTTTTTAATATTTTTGTTATAATTCATATAATATTTGTTCTAGATTTAATTAATTTGTGGTAAACTTTTACTATCGGCCAATATTTATAAGTGATATATTTTAACACGAATTTTTAGTGCAATATTGACAATAATTTAATTATTTTATTTTATTTTATTTCATTTTGCGCCAATTCTGGCGATGAATTAAAATTAAAAATGAAAAGTGTAAAAAGTAAAATGTAAGACAGAAAACAATGATACAAATTTGTAAATAAAAAAAGAAATGAAGATTATTTTGTTAATTTGGTTTCAATTAAAAGAATAATTTTTTTAATTTATTTATATTGAGCAAAATGTTGAAACCTTCTCTGATATACTTGATAAAATAAATTTTTATTAGATTTTAGATTCAAAATATAATCTTATATATTCTCACTTTTCAAAAAGTAGATGTCAATTTTTAATTAAAGTTAAAAAACAGCCAATTTTTATTTTGAAGCTGTAAATGTGCACAACATTCGAAATAAGTGTAAAGAATGATCATAAAACTTGAATATGATTAATATGAAATTTAAATATTTAATTGCCTTAACAATATCTAACTAACTTAAAAAATTTATTTATTAAAAAATTAAAAAAAATTTTTTTATCAATTATTAATAACTTAAAAATATTTCATTTGAATTTTTTATTGGAATAACAAACACTATAATTAGAACTTGAAAATAAGTTGAGTATTATTAAATTTGGAAAAAAACATATTAGAAATTTTGATAACAAAAATCCATGCAAAGATTATTCACACAATTCATTCCAATCAGTCATAAATATCATAAGGGTCATCAAAATTATCGTGGTCATCAAAACTATCATAAAGATAATCCCTATAATCACTATAATCACTTTCTTTTTCACTATCTGTTTCATCATCAAAATAAAAGTTTGACTGACGTCTTCTTGTGC
>VANL01000776.1:0-23918 GCA_006352455.1 Brachionus sp. 'Tiscar'
ATCAGACATTTAAAAATATGTATCCTGTTATTCTCTATTTCAATATATCTAATTTTAATTTTTTTCTATTTTAACTTATTTAATTTTTTTTTATTTATTTTTTTTTTAATATATATATTTTATCTTATTTTAACTTTATTTTATTTTGATTTTTATTTTTAATCTGAAGGAGCCTTAGCTCGATACAGATATACAAATAAATAAGTAAATTACTTTACTAGAACACCGGAAAAACATACGAAGCGATCAAGATACTCATGAAGACTATCTAGTCTATAAGCAAACAAATATATAAATAAAAAAACAATAAGAGCTGGTTCAAACAATAATCAAATTGATGCTGAACATGTTCATGAGTCGCGCAGTAAAAGAAGACAAAAATAGTTTACGGGTGTTCAATAATAAATGACCGTTTTTGTTTTGTAAGCTCGCGGAAGCATACTTAAACCATTTAAGAATATTTCTAGATAATTTCTTTTAATAATTGATACAAAATAATATATTTTTAAAGTTACAAAAAAGTAAAAATTCAAAATTAAATATTTAAAAAAATTTTCAGATTAAAGCATAATTTAGAAGTTTTTTTTTTTTACAAAACAAAAACGGTCATTTATTATTGAACACCCGTTACTTATTTATTTTATATTGTATTTTTTTATTTTCTTGTCTATCAAATAATTTCTTTATCCGGTAAAAATGTTTTTATCTAGTGATTTGTCTTTTCATCTATTAGTTAATAAAAATATCTAGTAAATTTCATCTTTTTATCTATTATAATTAATCCTATGCAATTTAAATTTTAAATGACTCGTCTTTAAAGTCTGAAAATAATTAAACTTTAATTTTAAAACTTTCAATTTAATTTAGAAAAAAAATTAAAAGATTAAATATTTTAATGATGACTAGCTCAAATCCTCTAACCAATACTTTTTCATTTAAAATTCAGCCTATTAGGTTTTAGTGAAGTTCACTCTCAAAGTATTTTTTGCATTTAAATTAATTTTTAATTTTTAAATTAAATTTATTATATTAAAGAAAGCATTTAAAATAAATTCAAGTCATCTATCAAGTCAATTCAAATGACTTAACTTTAAGAAATAAATTCTTAAACTTTTGACTTACGCACAAGTCTATTTGGTTCTAACATCTCGTTTATATAAATAATAAATAACAGCCGACCTAGTCCAGTGTGCTCTCTAAAAATTAATTCAAGCAAATAAACTTGATCTTATTAATTTTTGATTGTCAAATTTATCAAACAAAGTTAGAATTTGATAAAAGATTAAATTTAAAAATAAAAATTAAATTCGAAATATTCTTTATTAATTATAAATTTTCAAATACTAAAAAACGACCTGAGATTTGAAATCAAATACAAAATTATTAAACAAAATTTAAAATATACAATTAATTCCTGAAAATCTATCAGTAACAATTTAATCAACATGCAATAAATGCTTGCATGAACAAGACACTGGAATATACTCAAACGCTCTTTGCCAACTATAATAACCATTTGAGAGACACAAATGTCTGATTAGAACAGGTTTAACAATATAATTTGGCAAACACTTTAAAAAATCACTTTTAACATCTAAACAAGACTTGCAATTGCAAACTGCCCGTTTGATTACGAACGGGTATCGATCCTGGCGTCTTAGCTCAACAAAATGATGAGGACATAACGAAATTTGATTCTCTTGCCAAGGTGTTTGCTTGTTTATAGAGCAGTTTGTGTTTCCATGTATTAAATAATTCATGTTTGGATTCAATTCACTTGCGTTCATTATTATTGTTGCATATTTTTCCTGAACAGGCGGATAGAACTCGATTGCATCCAATATTTTCTCCATACTTAATCTAATACTTTTTTCATAAAAGCGTTTCATTTCAACTTCCGAATGCTCTTTGCATCTAATAAATTTGTTTGCATTTTCTTGATCTATATATTCAAATTCTTCAAGACTACTACTACTCAATTTTTTCTTTGATCTAACCAAAGCACAGTCCACTAGATGAATGAAAATTATAAGCAAACAAAATGCTTCAATTTTTGTTTTCATTCTTAAAATTCTAGCTTGACAATTTGAGCTTTTAGACATTAGAAGCCAGTATTTATATGATTGAAAATTTTTTAGATTACATCAATGATCGTTTAGGAATTAAACAGGATATACTTAAAAGTAAATATACGTGAGGTGTTCAAGTAGCTTTATTTTGTATTCAGGCATAGTGACGTTTTGTACAAAAATTTAAAACTAGTAAAAATGTTCTAAATTTCGATTGACGTCAACAGAATTTAATTCTAACGTGACTAAAGTAAAATATAGAAATTTTTTTTTAATTTTTATTTTCATCCCGCGCCCGACCACTATTTTTTCTATTAATAAAAACTAGTTTTAAGTTACAGTTTTAAAGGTTTTTTGATTATCAGCTGGTGCCGAACTAATAGACTATATTCAATTGACGTCATTCAAAATAATTAGTTTTCCGTTTTGTGATTTTAATTTTTCCTTCTTAGCTTAATTTTTTCACCATTTAATTTTATTTGAAAAATATTAAAAGCTCTTCAAGATTTTTGTAAAATATAATATTTTAATAAAAAAAGTATCATAAATTCGTATTTAGTAGTAGTAGTAGTAGTAGTAGTAGTAGTGTGAGGTGTAACACATAAATGTGAGTGCAGTTCATAACGCTGCACTTTATCAGCTTGCAACCTAAGTTGCATTAAGTCAAAGTTCCTCAGTATCAGATTCTGTAAACAGATCTTCTCCAGGTCTCCTGCTTGTCCACTCACTTACTCCCTCATTCTCTCTAATATCCAAATCTACCTTCTCGAACCCTTTCCTTATCTTAAATATTTGTAATAAGTCCCCTCTTTTCCTTCTTGTTTCCAGGTCTGTTAAACCAAGCTCCCTAAGTCTTTCTAAGCTCCCTAAATCGCTCAAGAATGCCTTAATCCAGTCGAGCAGTTTACCACATATTCCATAAGCTCTTAACTTGATGAGTAGTTTTCTATGTGAAACCATATCAAAAGCCTTCTCGAAGTCCGTGTATAGATCATCCACCCACTTATTATTACCCACGCTCATCGACACCTTATGCTGACACTCCAAAAGGTTAGTTACACACGCCTTGAGTTGAACAAAACCATGCTGTCTACTAGAGATCAAACTGTACTTGTTTAAATGTGCTGTTATCCAATCTCTAACTATTCCTTCCATTAAATAGACAGCTCTTGAGAGCAACTTATTAATACCCTTTGTGTGACCCCGTCCCCGTATTTGTCAAATTTTTTTTTTCTAAACAAAATATACCACGTTCTTCAGCAAGTTTTGTTGTCTTTCAAAAGCCGAATAAATTCTTTAAGAATGCTTCCTGTAAAATTGTCATTAAAATTTTTTAAATTTAAATATTTAAAATTTATTCCGGTTGATTTTTTTTTTCAAATTTTTCTTTTTTTAGTTTACAACGCACATCATCTCATTGAAAACAAATTTTTTAAAGATTCTTAATCATCATTTTATATTTTAGATTGTTTAAACTTTGATTAGAAGAAAAAACTAATTTTGTGAAGATTATTTAATATTTTCTTGAAAGGAAAATACACTGTAAAAAACTAAAATATTTCAGATAAAGTGAGATAAAACATAAAACTAGCCAAATTTTCATTGAATTGAAAAAATACTCCATTAAAAAAATAAGACCACATTAATCAATCAATAGAATTTTTTTTGTAAGATAATTTAGAAATCAATTATTTCCCTTTCTTCTATTTTAATGACTCTTCTTTTTTTATTTTAATTTTAGATGTTCTTTATTTGATGTAAGAATCTGATGGATGACTTTGAAATTTACAAACTAAAAAGTTGGAAAAGAAAGTAAAGTTTCAATGTTCAGAAGAATTTTATTCTATTTATCTTTTTTAAGTTTGAAAATCTAATCTTTTATTAATTCCATAGAAAACAATTCGAATTGATGAAGTTTGATTCTAGCTAAAAAAGCAACCATATTAGCATAGACAATCGAAATATGTCATCAGCTATGTTAGACATTTAAACATTTATGAACTCAATCTTTCAAATGGTTGTTTATCTATGTAGCAAGGAATAGTAGCCATGAATTCAATTCATACTTTTCTTTTCATATTTTTTTATTTTTGGTTTTTAAATAAAATTTTAGATTCTAAAAATATTTTATAATATTTAAAATTTCCTTTATCTCACGTCTAAATAATTCATAAAATGGAAGAGCTGATCCCCGAATCAATAAAAACATGTGCTAAATTTTACACATTTTTTTATCAGTGTATAATTTATAAAAATCTCGTTAGTGGCGGCCACTTAACAGTCAAAAGTTGATGTTGGTAGCCGTTTTGATAGCCGCAAGAGAAAAGTAATTTTTTCTCTAAAAATAAATGATTTTTCCTATACTAAATTCGTTTTTTTATCAAATTTTTATATTTAAAATTTTTTAAAGATTTGTATTCACACTCGGTCATTAAAACGGCCAACAACAACTTTTGGCGGTCTACTAACGATACCCAACACTACAGGAAAGATTCCAATGGAGTGGAAAAGAGAAAATATTAAGCCAACTTACAATAAAGGAAATAAATTGGAGCCTGTAAAATATCGTCTCGTAACACTAACGTTAGTTGCCTTTTCTGGAGGATTTTGTCCGAAATCGTAATCTTTTTGCTTTCAAAAGAATAATCTTATAATTTGAATTCATTTGGATTAGTTCCAAAGAAAAGATCTGTTGAATCACTTGACATTATCACGAGTTAGTTTGCAAAGGGTAACAGTGTTGATTTAATGCTGTTAAACATTTCTAAAGCTTTTGGTACTATGCCGCTTCAATGTATTTTTCATAAATATGGATTAGTTGATAAATAGTGTGCTGTTTCGAAGAATTTTTGGTTAATGGAACTCAGTAAATTGCACTTGGTGATGGAGTTCCGAAATGATCAGAGTTTTTTACCTGAGTTGCACAAGGATCTGTATTTGGGCTTCTTATTTTTGCTCTGATGAACTTTCTGACTGCGTTTCAAATAGAATAGAGTTATATGCAGATTATTAAAAAATTATTGGCATGGTAAATGAAGTTTATGCTTGGGTGATATTGCAAAAAAATGGATATAAGTGTGCAAAATGAGACTATATGCTGTAAGGAATAAGATAAAGTTTAAAAAATAAATAAAAAACGAATATTTTTTAGTTTATTCAAAAAAGGTTAAAAATTGCTCTTAAAAAAAAATAAAAAAATTATTCAAAAAAAGAATAAAAATAAGTTTATTGAATTGGACAATCTACATTAAATATCCAAAAAGATTTGAATAGCATAAAGCTATTCTAATAGTCTGTAACAGCTCCAGACAGCCCAATGGCGGTAATATGCATGTTTTGTGTCGAGACAACTATTTATGCTACTAAAAAGAGAAAAATTGATCAGAAAATAAACTAGATAATTTTTAGTTTTAAAATTCGATTCATTCGATTCGAGTTTTACATTTCAATATCAAAAAATTATGTAATTTAAAGATATGCACTCTAAAAAAAAAAAAAAATATCTTTCTGAACATCAACCGGTATAAATTTTAAATATTCAAATTTAAAAGATCTAATAATGTAATTAAAAAAATAAGAATAACTTTATTTCTAATAAAATAAATTACTATAATGCAATTATCTTAATCACAAGTCACAAGTCTCAAGTCACAAGACTTTTTTTTAGAAAAAAGAGAAAGACTAATTTTTTTTAAAATTAAACTTAGGCAAATAAAAAGCATCGGGAATGTATCAGTCAGAATCACGAAAAAATGAAATACCTTCTATTCCAGGTAGTTATTGTTGCGAAAAAATTATATTTTTGTCATCCCAGGTTGTTATTTTTGAAGTGAAGCAAGTCCAGACTTGGATTTTTTTTTGGGACTTTTAAAAAACTCTCTTTATTGACAAGCCTTGATATTAATGTCGAAAAAATTTTTCTGATGATATTTATTTAAGCTTATGTTTTAGTAAAAAAAACTAAAAATTTCCTAATTATATCTATTGAAATAAATTTTAAAAAATCTTGAATTTAAATTTTTAATTTCGTTTTAAAATCAAGTTGTTTTGAAAATATCATAAATCAATTGAATAGAAGTAATTGTTAAATTCTAAACATTAATAATTCCATTATAATATTAAAATATACAAATTAAATTTAAAATTTTAACCTTAACACTCAAAACCCGAAGGGGTTTTTTGGACCCCTTGAGTTACTTTTTATTTTTTATTTTTTTTCCATGAAAACAAGCATATTTTGCAAAAATATAAATTAACTTAAATATTTTTTGATTTTAAATATCTGATTTGAAATAAAATTTTAAAAAATGGGTAACGTTTATTTAAGCAAATACTAATTAAAGATAAAGTAAAAAGCTCCGAAAAAACTCCTCCGGTGTTTGAGTGTTAATGTCATTTTTTTAAAACAAAATACCAATCTTGTTTATTTTTAAATTGTTTGAATGAAATAAACCCTTTCAATTTTTGACTAAATCAATTATTAATGAATAAATATGTTTTTTAATATTTATCAAGTATAAATACTTTAGAATCATTAAACTTTAAGATATTTACCCAAATAAAAAACATTTAATTCTGAATTATTTTTTATTTAAATTGTATTTTCTTTCTAAATTGAATAAAGTAAATAGCAAATTGTCTTATAAATAGCAAAAATTTTACAAACGTTAATTCAATAATGTTAAAAACTACATTTCTAAGTTTTATTTTAATATTAGGATATTCATGCTCAGAAGCTGAATACAAACTGAACTATTTTGATATCAGGGGTAGAGGAGAATTTATTCGTTTCATTTTTGCAGCTTCGAACCAAAAATTTGAAGATAACAGAATTAAAATAGCAGATTGGCCAACTCTTAAACCCACATTCCCATTTCAACAATTACCAACTCTTAATATTCGTCAAGGATCTGAAACAATAGTTCTTGCCCAGTCGAAAGCAATTGGTAATATTTATTCCTTTTTTTCTGATTTTCTCAATAGCAAATTAAATTTATTTTGAATAAAGCACGCTTTTTGGCTGAACGATTTGGCTTAAACGGTGAAAATGAAATAGAAAAAGCTTTAATAGACATGTATGGTTGTCAATTGGGAGACTTGGCTGATTCGACTTTGGGAAAAAATCTTACAATAGAACAGTTCGATGAAATATTGAGCAGAAATTTTAAATTTTTTGAAGACAGACTAATAAAAAATGGAAATGGCTTTTTGGTTGGTAATAAACTTTCTTGGACAGATTTGTTTCTTTCCCAATTGATGGACTTTATAGAAGAACAAAAAAATTACTATTTTAAAAGCTATCCCCACGTTAAAGCTCTTGATGAATACGTTAGAGAACTTCCAGGGATCAAAGAATGGATTAAAAATAGACCAGATTTGTAAGAAGTTTAGATTTAGTTAAAAATTATAGTTTAGTAAAAAAAAGACTTGAGTTCAATCAAATCAATTATATTAAACAATTAATACGTTTCGCTTTGCTTCTCATTTTTTTCTTATTTTTTTTAATTTAAATAATAATAAATCTAAAAAAAAATATGTTTTAGCTTAAACATTTTAGTATATTTTCTTGAATTAAGAGACATGTTTCAAACTAAAATAGAAACAAGAAAAACTCAAAATATTTTAGTTCAAAATTTATTTAATTAAATTTATTATTCTTTCCTTCAGTAGATATATTCAGCTATTATTATTTCCATGTTCAAAACATCTACCAGGACATTTCAAACCTGTCTCTTTACATCTCCAATTAAATTTACTATTCGAATCAGATGTCACTCTGTAGCATCCCTGGTAACAACTGAGGGTCATTCTTTTGAGACATGATAATGGTAATGTATCCTTTTACAAAGTTTAATAATGAGCAATATTAACAGTTAATCAATTATTTTAGACTTTTTTAAACTAATTAACTTAATTTTCCGAATTGAGTTACATATCATTAAATTTTTTAATGAAATGTCAGTATCTTTTACATGTTATAACAGCGTGTCACTATTTTAAAGACTTGTCATCCAATTCGGGTGAATAAGTTAGTTTAAAATAAATAAGATCCCATTTTATAAGTTAAATTAAATCTTGAATTTTTTTGTTACTTTTGTTAAGAATAGGTGGTTTAAATTTGAAAATAAGATTTTAGTCAAATCGTGTACATCTGGAAAATAATAACATGCCAATATTCCCAAGATTTCCAAAAAATATTTTGATATTAATTTAACAACCAAATACATCAAAAAATATGCTTTATTTTTTTAAATTTTAAAAATTAAATTTGAATTTGAATTTTATATAAAAAGCTTGATGTTTCAATCTTTATATAGTTGCTATTTTAAAATTGACTTATTTAACAACCTAACATATTATAATGATTCCAGAATCATGAAAAAAAAATTTTTTTTAAATTTCAAAATATTTCAAGTATTTTCTGCATTTTTTTTTAATAACTACACGTTTTATTTAAAATAATTTGTTAACTATAAAAAATTCAGTAAGATACCTGAAATATTGTGAAATTAGCAAAGAATTGTTGCTATATAAAAAATTATTATTGAAATTTTGTGAAAATAATGACAGAAAAAGTTTTAAGATTTTGGTTTGGGTCAGATGAACCTGATTTAAACATTAATGAAGACATACCATGCTTTAGTTTGCAAATAAAAAGCAAAACCATTGAATTAGTTCAAAGTGAATTTTCTGATTTAATCGAACAAGGCGAAAAAAGCTTGCTTGATCACTGGTTGGTAGACAATAGTGGTAAACTGGCGTTAATTATTTTACTCAATCAATTATCACCCCTTATTTGCCAGAATAAATCAAATGAACTGATGAATAATCAAAAATGTCTCAAAATTAGTCTGGATATATTAGAAAGCAATAGTTTAAAATTATATTCTCCAATCGAACAAATGTTCATAGGAATGCCATTAATATTATCTAATGATTTGTCTTTGGCCAAAAAAGCTCTTGATTTATTCAAAAACATAGCATCAAGTAGGCCGAACAAACAAAAACCTATTTTTTTCAAATATGTTGGTTGGGCTAAAAATCAGATAAATAATATTTATCATAACAATAAATGCTCCGAGTTTTTTACTTTGACGCCAACAGAAAAAAAATCTAAATATAGAAATAATACAGATAATTTTTCGAATGAAGAAAAAAACTTACATCCAAAAAAAATTTTATTTCTTCACGGACTGAGACAAAATGCTAACAAATTGAAAAAAAGAACTTTTTTTTTAAAAAAATTACTTAAAGATGGTAATGTTTACGTTAGCTATTTAAACGGTACTCATCCATATAAAAGTGGCCATGTAGTAAATTTTGAACAGACATATGCTTTGGAATCTCAAAGAGTTTGGTATCAATCTGATGAAAAAAATCAAGTTTATTTCGGAATTGAAGAATCAATTGAGCATGTTGTAAATCATGTAAAGCAAAATGGGCCATATATTGGCATAATTGGATTTAGTCAGGGCGCAGTTTTGGCCTCTTTGATAGCAAAATTGTATCCAAATTTGTTCAATTTTGTTATAAACATAAGTGGCTTTAAACCTAGAGATTTAAAATATGGAAATATTTTTTCTATTCAGCAGCCTTTTGATTTTCCTTCAATGCACATATATGGCAAAGATGACAAAATAGTTAGCAAAGAAATGTCAGAGGATTTTTCCAAATGCTTCAAGAATCCGCTTACATTCGAACATCCTGATGGGCACTTTGTGCCGCTTTCTTGGCCAAATGAAAAAATTTCTGAGTTTGTTCTTGAGCAAATAAAAGCAAATAAGCTACCACAATTTAAATCAGATGGTTTGCTTGAAGAAAAATTAAAAAATATAGACCAAGTTTTTCTAAATTTTAACATTTTTGAGAGCAAAATAGAGAATTTATTCAAGTCAATAGAGACGAAAAAACTCGTAAATACAGAACAATTCAAGAATTTAAAACTCAAAACTGATGATTTAGTCGAATTGGATCAAGACGAATCTCTAATCGTGCTATACATATCAATTGAATTATCTTTTAAACAAGATGGTCCGAATTCGGACACTTATTTCAATACGAGAAGAATTTTAAAAATTTTACTTGATGTACAAAAAAATTTTAACTTACCCAATAGTCTTATTTTTAACATTTATAATAATAAATGGAAGATCTTAATTCTTTTGTGTGATTTAAGCTTTGATGATTCAAGACCTCATGCTATTGATTTGCATAATTTTTTAGTAGAAAAATTTTTTTTTCAAATTTTATCAGATTTACTCTTGGTTGATAGAAAAAACAGATCTAATTTATTCCAAGAATTGACCAGTGTAGACAAAGTACTGAATACAATTTCAACGACTAGAGTAAGTGAATTGGCCAAACACTTGCCAAGAATCAAATCTTCTATTGACAAAAATTCACGTTTGGGACGAAAATTGGCAGCCAAACTGAATCCGATCACTGATGAACTTTCAAAGATAAAATCTTACAATCATTATAGAAAGTGTTTGACTAATTTATGTTATTTTAATGAGAGTATAGAAGAAGATTTCAAGTCAAAAGATCCAAGAAATTATTTTATCATTGCTAGACATATGCGTGATGTCAAGTTTGTTAAATTATCCGCTGTCTGATTCGATTTTGAATCCAGTTCCTGAACCAGTTGATGTGAGCTCTTATGAAAAAATGAAGCCTCTGTATGACTGGCTAGGTGAGAATAAAAAATCTTTTTTCAAACAAGAAAATTTAATATTTCAGCGAGGCACAGTAACTTCTGATGGAAGACTGGATCTTTGCAAACAAGTGATTGGACCCAAAGGCATTGAAGCCTTGCTAGATTGTTTGAGCGAAAATAAAAATATTAATAGACTTTTACTAGGAAATAATATAGTAGGAGACCAGGGAGGTCATTTGATAGCTGAATTTATAAAAAGTGGCAAGTCGCCAATAACCATTTGGTATATTGCAGGAAATAACTTAACCGATAAAGGCATCAAACCAATTGCTGATGTTCTTGCTAGTGATAGACAAGTTACGGCTTTATGGCTTAAGAGAAATCCCTTAAAAGCTGAAGGAATGATCCATGTTGGCAATTTGATGCGTTTGAACACCACTATATCTACTTTGGATTTGCTGAATTGTGGTCTTTTGGACACCGGTGTTGAAATATTAATGAAATCTTTGAGTGAAAACAAAACACTTAAGAATTTGTATCTAAGCGCCAACGGTTTAACTCCGACTGGCTTGAAGAGCATTAAAAAATATTGGAGTGGAAATTTGGAAACTTTGTTTCTGGGTGCAAATCGAATCGGGAATGAAGGAGCTATGATAATTGGAGAAATTTTAAAACAAGATTCTCATTTATTAAGGCTTAACATGTCTTCGAGCCGAATTGGAGCTGAGGGGATGAAATTTTTGTCCGAAGGTCTTCAAAATAATACTAGTTTGTTATTATTAGATTTAGGTTATATGAAAGCGAGCATGGATTTGGCCGAGCTGGGAAATTTTATTGAAGATAAAGGAGCTGAATATTTGGCTGAAGTATTTAGAAAAAACAACACATTGATGAGTTTGAATGTGAATCATAATCATTTGACTAAATTTGGATATAGTTTATTAGGAGATGCGATTCGAGAAAATAGTAGCTTGATACAGCTAGAGATTTATCAGCATGGGCTTAATATAAATGAAGCCAAAATGATTGAAATAGAAAAAAAATTGAAATCAAATAAAGAAAAATTGTTGCAGGCAAGACCGAATTTCGATATTTAGGAGCTTTTTATACCGAAACATGTAAATGAAATTTACAGTGTTTACAGGACTCATTGATTTTTAACTAAAAAATAAAGTTTTTTTTTTTTTAATTTTATTTCAAATTATTAATTATTTATCTTAATATTAAATTAAAGTCCGGACTTGGACTTGACTTGAGACTTTTAAAAAACTCTGTTAAGTCATAAAATTAATGCCTAAATTAATCTCTAAATGTAACAATATGATTTCTACAATGAAAAAGTGGGTTGATGCTTGCATAAAAGCAAAAGCCGGTCATTTTAAAGCTTAAAACAATTTTGATTCTAACTTTTTGTGCCATATTTTTGTTCTGTTTAAATAACAATAGTAATTGATTCTGGGATTTTTATCTGCTTTTCCTTTTATTTGTATTTTTCCAATATTTGAATTAATTAAAAAATAAAGAAATAAAAAAAAATGGATTTTTATTACTTTATAAGAACAAAGTACCTAACATAAGCTTTAAGATGCATACATTTTTTTCTAAAATGGCACTTTCTGTGACTGAACGAAAGAATTATCAAAAATTTGATTTCACAGATGAAAAAATCTGACACAAATGACAAGCCTTCTTGTCAGGGCAGTGTTCGCTAAAGAGAAGTTTCGAAAGAAGGTGTTGGTTTGGATTGCCATATCCGATCGAGGAATGTCCGGTCTAGAGGCCACGTGACCATCCAGAAAAAAAATGGACAAGACGGTGGCCGGCCGTGCAAGCAGCCAAAACACGGCCGGTCGATTTATCGGCCAATGACCGTGACTGGCCGGTCACCTGAAAGACCGTTGAACGGTCCAAAAAAAAAAGTTTTAGTAAGATATGTGAAATATCTTAAATTTTAAATTAGTTAATTTTTAAAAATAATATTTTTGATCAATTAAAAAAAATTATATTTATTAAACGTCTAAGATATATGTAATTTAGAAATTTTTTGAAAAATATAAAAGATATTATTATTTAAAACTAATTTAAAATTTAGGATAAAAAAATGTTACTTTTAATGCCTTTTAATTTTATCACACATCTAACTAAAACTTTTTTTTTGGAACGTTTTATGGTCGGCCACCTCACGGTCGGCCCTTTTTAAAACGGTCTACAGACGGCCGGCCATTTTACGGACGGTCTAAAAAACGGCCTTTAAATTCAAGGCCAAATCAGACCGTTCAAGTCCGGCCGCGCCCCAACACTATAAGCATCTTATATATAAGTGCCATCAAGACTTTAATTTTGACTAATTTGATTATTTTTATGACGAACCAAAGACGTTTGTTCATTCCAGTATATTTGGATTATAGTTTAAAAAAGATTGAAAAATTGAAAAGGGTAAATATTTTATTCGATTAGAAAATTAATTAGTTTAAAAACAGGAAAAATTAAAAGTAAAATTAAGTGAATAATAAATTTAGAAAAATTTTATTTTTAAAAAATTCTAGTTAAAAAATAGATCAATTTATTAATTTAGCTTTAAACAATATTTTTTTATTTTTTAGTTAAAATAAAATATTTATATATATATATATATATATTTGTGAAAAATCCACTGATATTTCAAAAATAATGGTTTTGCTCTCTTTTATCATCTACTTTAATCCAAAAAGATAATTATTTCATCATCCTCTCTTTTTAAATATTTCTATTTTTACAATAAAAGAGAAAAAAAAAAAAAAACATAAAATCACTCGGTTTAAAATAAATTTAAATTCATTTCATTTAAAAAATATATTTAAAACTATCTAAATGGCAGTTTCAATGCTGTTCGGATTTCCGTATCTATTTGCCGTAGGATTCGAATTAACCGATCGTTTGACAGGAGACACATAATTACTTGGTTTTTCGGCAACCGACTTATTTTCAGTTAAAAAATCCGACTGCGGATAGAAAATATGCTTGCGCGGAGATGTTGTATAAATAAATTCGTTATCATTCGGAAACTTGAGATATTCGTCTGTCAAATTCAACTGGCTCATTTTCTTGCTTAAATCAAACTCTTCAAAATTGGATGAACCAATTGTATTATTTAACAATGTGCTATTGGCAAAGTCTTTAGAAGACGAGGAAGCAGTTGATGGAGAATTCGAATGATTTAGCTTGTTTGGCGAGCTGTTAAGTGAAGCACACATGGCTTGATGTTTACTTGACAGTCTTCTCGGTCTGTTGTTTTCATCATAGTAATTTATTGGTATGTCGTAGACATAGCTGGCTGGCGAGCCAAGCAAGTCCTGCCTGGACTCCAGTCTTGGTTTTATTGTGCCATAGACGGACTGAAAATTAGTTCGGCAAAACAATTTCTGATTTTGAACCTGTTCTTGGCTTTGTTTTGATTCGATTAATTCATAGTGGTCAAAAAAATATTCATATTCGCCAAAGTCGAGCAGAGCTCGGTCCACATAATTAACCCACCATTTTTCAACTGGCATACACTGACGCTTTTTATAAAAGAGAATATAAGCGTTTTCTGTGAATATGTTGTCACTTCCATTGTTGTAAATTTTCCATATGGGACTAGTTGATTGTGGATTCAAATCTGACAATGGTATGCAATTGGCGTCATCATAACAATACCATTTTAAGTCAACGGAATTTTTACAATATGCAGTGTAGTGACCATTGGCCATGTCACGGCCCTTGTGGTTGCACACTGCATACAAGTCATAAATATATTCTGAATCAGCAGATGAAGAAGAGCTTGATACATAGGTGTCATTTAGGCTCTGCTCTGAGCGTCCCTCTGATATCACGTATTTGCTCATGTCCAATTTTGACACCGGGAACCACACCGGAGTTGTTAATTTGGAATTGCTAGTTCTTGATTGATAGAAAAAGCGCTTTAAATGAATAATCAAAATTTGCGGCAAAGAGCTAATATTCAGTTTTTTATATGCGTTTGTTTGTTTTTTGCATTTTGTGCAAGTCCATGAGTTGTCGTCTGAAAGTTCTTCACATTGGGTAAACATATCAAAACAATTCTCCAGCGATATAATGTTGTTCTCTTCTTGTTGTTTGGCTGGTTGGCTCAAAAAGTTCTCATACTCCCCTGGGTCATAGTGAATAAACTTTTTACCAAGATCATAATCAATCTGAGTAAAGTTGATCTCTTTTAAACAATAGTTTATGTCTTCGTACGATTTCCACTTAATTAGTATGCGGATATGCTCGATTGCATCGCAGCATTCACTTAGTTTATTCAGCGCGTTTTCCACGCTTTCGATGTAAAGTGGAAGATCATCTCGCGGACTCATTTTGTATGTTTCGTTACCATCTCCAGTTACCAAATAAATCGAAAACAATTTGTCAAGTAAATTCTTTAAAGAAAAAATTATATTATTTAATTTTAAGAAGAAATTTTTAATAAATTTTTGTTTTTTTTTTACAGTAAAAAACATCAGAATAAAAAATTTAGAATTCTTAATAAAAAATAATGTTTCTGCTTTAGATTTTTTAGAAATAGACTTTATAATATCAAATATCAAATATAAAATCAAATATTGAAGTCATGTCTTAGTTCATTTTAAAATATTTAAGCAAATAATTACCAAGTTTTGTCATCTTATCTGATTTTTTTTTAAATTTTGAATTTTTTAAAATATTAGGTTTAATGCAAGCTGTTCAATTGTTTCTATTTAATAAAAATGGATTGACTGAATATTTAATTAGGCTTCATTTTTTTTTAATGATAGCTTTGGAAATAATTTGAAAAATTCTTCAATTATCTTCTTTTAAATTTTTTTTAAACATTTTGACTTAAAGTAAAGAAAATTCAAAAATAAATAAATTTTAGTTTTTTTATATAAATTAAATAATTAAATTTTCCTTTGAGAATGACAATAATTTTTACCTTGACGTATTTACAATAGTTGGATAAATTGTTTAAGATTTAAAATTAATTATTTTGAATCTTTATTTTTTAGGCTTTTGTAGTTAAAAAGAAATAATGTTGCGACAGCAAATTTAAAAATTATTACCACTACACTGTAATACTTACAATGTAATCATTAAGGACAACATTTTGACTCTAATATTAAGGTTTGTGCTATTTATGAATTATTAGATCAATTTTTATTTTAGATAAGCTAAAATTAGCATGCTTTTTAATAAATATGCCTACTTATGAAGCCGAACGTAAAGCTTTTAATAGGTTTTAAAAATCCACAAGACCTGATTATTTCCCAGATCCAAAAAAATCTTTCATTGCAATTGCCAGACTTTTTGATTTTTATTACGGAAAATGATTCGGCTAATAAAATTATTTTATTGCACGATTCAGTAGCAGATGATCCAAATTAATTTTTTATCTTTTCGACAATTGAAAATTTAAAATTGTTAGAAAACAACAACTTATTTTCGGCACTTTTAGTAAAGCGCCAACTTATTTTGAACAAGTTTATACAATTCATGGTTTAATTAATAGAAAATGTGTCCCGTTAGTTTATTGCTTGTTACCAAAAACGAATGAGATTATTTATGTAAAAATCTTAGAAATCATTCCAGCTGAGCTTGGAAACCCTCCAAAGTCAGCGTCTTCCGATTTTGAAAGTGCTTTTCAAAATGCAGTTGAACAAGTTTTTTCGAATAGTATTTTATATGGGTGCTTTTTTCATTATAAGCAAGCAATTTGTCGGAAGATCCAGGACTTGGGTTTAAATGTGCCTTATTCCAAGTGCCCGAAGCATCGAAAAGTTTTAGCTTTTGTCTCCCCAGTTGATGTTAAATACTTGTTTAATAAAATAAAATCTGAACTTGACTCTAATTTAGAATTTTTCGAAAATGTATTAAAATTATTCAATTATATGAAAGAGACTTGGATTGGGTATGACACCACTAAAAAAGCTGGTAGAGGAAGAGTAGTGAAAGTTATTACAGTTATCTAATAATATTAATAATTATAATTTTATTAATTTAGACTTGTTTCTTTATATTTAACTAGAGATGAGCTCATAAAATTAGCGATATCAAAAAATTATTCTCCATCAACTTATAGCTAGAGAATACAGAAATGATATAATAAAATTTTAATAAATTTTTAAGAGTTACACAAAATATTTTTTAAGATTTTAGACTTGATTTATGGATGTTTTTTATCTCAGAAATAATTAGTCCCAAAAACAACGAGGTAAAAAGAAAAAAAAATCACCTTGTATTTTTCTAATTTGACAGGTTTGAGTAATTTAGATTGTGCAGTTAAAATTTGTTGACATAAATCCGAATAAGAACAGTCTCGATTAGTTTTGAGAGAAAATGGCAAGCCATAGCAAGTGTTCACATTTGTCTGGGTTTCGTACACATTAAAACAAAGCAGATTAATCACCGGCTCAACTGGCTTAGATGGTTTCTTGTCCTCGTTCATCTCAAACATGTAAAATTTAGGTACAGCCGAATTACTAAAATTTGTATGCAACACATCTCTTAGTTTGTCTTTATCGTTGATAATTCTGTCAAGCTTTCCCATTTGAAATATCACTAAACACTTGGGATTCATGCTTAAGTTACGCGCTAGAAAATTTCTCAAGTCGCCGAATGTCGGATTTATTTTACTCCTTGTGAAACAACTAAAAGACTCGTTGCTTTTGCTTAGCAAATTTTCAACAACAAAATGAACTGTTGAGGGTATCTTGTAACACCGGTCAGAATCATGATCAATGTAAAATTTTGACTTTACATTTTCGTATGGACTCTCGGCTTGAGCTAGTATATTTCTAAGAGTTTTCTCACTTGTCGATATTAAATACGAGTAAAGAATGTGACGCGATACACGCTTCATGTCTCTGTTGGCATCGTTTGTTTGCGGTAGCGGCAGCGAAAGCATCATATCAGTTTCTAATTTGCTACTTTTATAATTACATTTGGAGCATGTGATCGTTGACTTGAATTCGATTCGAAATAATTTGTCAATGTATGAGCTCGATACATGCTCGCCACGAGAATCGATCATTTTAACAGTCAATTCTTGGCTAAGCTTATCCAATAGCCAAATACAAAACTCATGCGAGTCGTTTTGATCTATGCCGGCGAATGTTGGATTTAGAATTCCGATTAGTTGTTTCAACTCGGACGAGTAGAGCGAATCGTATGAATTTTGCCACAGTGACTTTAAAAGAAATAGCACATTCTCGGACAAAATAAACGGACTTGACTGTTTGTTTGTCCAGTTTTTCAGACCTTGTTGTTCGACTCGACGCTTGGTTTTCTCGTATTCGACGAAAAAAAAATGAACAAACGGCATCGAGTGAAACAGCGACTGGAGCACACAGTTCATAAAGCATGTATTGCCGTGATTTTTAATGCCACTATTAAACGGTATGTATTTTCGTATTCTTCTACTTGGTAGAAAAAGATCGTTTGTCGGCTTTGTGTGCATCTTTTGTTTGTTGACCAGTGAGACTGGTATCGATTGAGATAGGTCGGTTGTGTGCTGTTTGGAAAAAACTCTGTTCAGTATTTTTGCACCGTATTGTGTTAGTGTTGAGCTGTTCGACTTGATACTTGAACTTTTTTTGAGTTTTTTGCGGATGGGTAGTGTGCGAAAGTTAATTGACGAATTGGATGAGGAAAGAGGCGATGATGGCGAAGAGGACGAGCTTGGCGATGGAGTGAGCTGTTGTTCAGTTAGCAAAATATCTAAAAATTGTGTACACGACGAATTGGCTGGTTCAATGCTCTTCACTGAGTTTATAACCTCGTCAGAATCGTTGCACCCAAATGATCTGAAATTAAATTAATTTTTATTCTTTTTATTCATTCAAAAAAAAATTTATTCAGACATTTTTTAAAAACAGTTTTTATTAATTGAGATTTTTTAGCATAAAAAAAAAATTTATTTCTCTGAAAATAATTTTTTTCGGTCAATTGGCTTGAATTTTTTTTTATTAATGAATAATATTTTTGTAAACAAGAAGAAAATATATGAAGCTCTTTTAGAATACAAGATGAATTTAAATTTTGATTAGCATAAATTGTGTAATTAATTGACAAAAAAAAAAACAAAAAAACATCAATTTTGTTTTCATTTACTTTCAAAATAATTTGATAATAGAATTTTTCTTTAGAATTAGAAAAATTTGATGCAATGACTTTCTTAATAAGCAAAAGTAATAACAAAAAATTGAAAAGAAAATATTCGATTTCAGCCAGTATTTTTTTTCATCTTGCATTAAATTAGACTAATTACTAAATTAAAATTTGAAGAAAGAATACTCATTTATATTTTTAAATAAATAAAATTTCGCTCATCTTTTCATACATTTGCTTGAATAGCTATTATTATCTATTATAATAAATGGATTTAATCTAGGTCCTTACATAAAATGGATCTTCATGGCCAAGCTTTTTTTTAGTGAATAAAATTTTGTGTCTATCATGAGTGTAAACTTTTTGAAAAAAAATTATTTTAAAAAATTTTTAAAAAATAATCAAATGTTGAAAATACAAAATAAAAATAAAAATTTAATTATTTTTTAATTTTGACACGCGTTGTGGTATTAGTTCTACCTATTAAGCTGATTTTAGATTAAAAATGAAATCGTATTAAAATGAATAAACTAAGAAAAACAGGATATTTGATTGAATTTACAAAGAAAATGTGTTTGAGATTACAAGAATTTTAAATCGAACAATTGGTAAAGAATTTTGAATAAAGTCATTTTTCAGCAATTGATTTTTTTGTGTATGAAATCAATAAGAGAAAAAAATTTTGAACTCAAATAATGTTAACGAATTTAAAAAAGAAAATCAATAAATCAAACTTTTAAAAGCTAACATGATGTGTCTAATCCCTTTTTTCATGTGTCTAACACATCAAAGCATATTTTTTATTACAACACAACGTTCATTGATATAAATTTTTTAATATATAAAAAATTTCTTAAAACATTTATTAAATGATTGATCGTTCATTTTGCTTATTTTTGGTTATAAAAAAATTTCAAACAAATCTCACTTTTAAATAAGCTTTAATTGAATTGAATTTTGAAAAATTAATTAGAACAATAATATAAGAAAATATACAAAAAAAATTGAATAATGAATAATTTTTGCATTATTTACCTAGTATATGAATTAATTAATTTGCATGGATTCTAACTCTAACAAGTAACAATTTTTTTAAATAACAGACATAAACTAGGCTAAATTTGACATCGTCTCCTCTTCTATCTCACAACTATTATAATTATTAAATTTATTAAACAAGGCGGCACAAAAAAGTTCATCAAACACTTATAATTATTTTTTTTTAATTTAAAATTGTCAAACTTTAATTAAAACAATAAAATTTAAAAATTATTTAATTAAATTTTGAGTTTTAAAACGGTGGATTTCAAGTTTAAAAAAATTAAAACTGAAACAATAAATAATATAAAATCAATTTAAATCTTAATTTTAGTGTAATTTAATGGTTAATTTTAAAAATTTAAATTTTCTTTGTAATGAAAATTAACATGCTAATAAATCATCGATGTTTGGACTTGCGGACTTAAAATTATCTAGCATTTGAATAATTATTAACCCGTATAAACATAAATCTAGCATAATACACTTATTAGTATATATGAAATTTATTTGATTTTTCCTCAAGAAATTTAAAATATTCTTACTTGAATTCTTAGCTAAATGGATCAGTTTCGAATTTAAAAATTGTCTTTTAATATTAGACTAATTGACGAAATAGAAAAAAGTCTTAAATCAAATGATGTCAATTTAAATTACCTATACATAAACAATTTACTGTGCGTGTATAAAACTTATTTAAATGGGGGTAAATTATGATTTATTTAGAAATAATAAATGAAAATTTAAAAAGCGTTTTTCAGTATCTAATGACAACTAACTTGTAACATAGTTGGGAAAAAAATTAAAATAAAATTTTCCTAAAACATTAAAAAACAGTTTAGTGTTAAAAATTTTAAACTAAAGACATACTTTTGATTAGTTCTGACAGCAGAATCAAGCGATTGATTCAAATGGTTACCAAATATTGGTTTATTTTTGTGTAATGTAGTTGATTGGGATGTATGCGCTTTGAAACTGCCACTCTCGTCGATGGTCAACAATGACTTGGTAACCGAATCACACGCGTCTTTTTTCAAAAAAGATTTTTGTAAGCGTATATTTTGAGAGCTTTGAGAGCTTGACGAGGAAGGAGAAGAAGTGTGTGCTGACGAGTTGTCTGAATCATGCGAATGATTTTTAATATATAAACCACACTCATTTAAATGCATAATTTGATCAAGAATTTTTCGACTATTTTTTCGGACTTCAATTAAATTAATACTGCTGAATTTTTTAGTCGTGCTTAGGTGAAATTTTTAGAAAGCATTTTGGCTCTAATGTACGCTAAATAATCTAAAGTTTTTATATTCTGAAAATAATCAAAAATTAATTTTATTTCTTATTTTAAATAAGATAAATATTTTTATTTATGAAATAACAAAAAAAAATTACAGTTATTATAATGTCTTGAAAAAGTTAAAGCCAATGTGTGTAACTTTTGTAATTACATGAAAATTACTCATCCTAAAAAATTAACTTTGATGCTAATTTTTCTATGATTTAGGTGCTGGTATTTTAATGTCCACTCTTAAATTATGAACCAGATTATGATTTTATAGTGTCGTATTTTGGACATAATATTTCTCTGCCCTATGTAATGAATACCTTTCATTATTTTTAATTTATAATTTTTTATTATTATGCATTTGTTTATGTTAACTATTTGGAAACAAATGCGAATAATATTTATTATATTTGAATTTTTATTATTATTATGATTAAAAGTAGCCAAGACTTTTCGAAAGTCTCTAATTTTTAAAATAAATACAAAATTGATCAATTTTAACTTAACAAAAAGTCAATTTACAAAAAAAATAAAAAATTTTTTTTTAATGTTTTATTTAATTATACCAATTTAGAAAATCGACAAATTACTCACTCTGAATTGCTTTTAATTTCTTAAAAGAAAATTATTATTTACTATGTTTGATTGAAACATGAATGCTAAAAAAAATATCTTTAGATAATTCTTTTCGGACAGCTTAAAAAAATAATAAAAAAAGATTTAAGAATTAATTAGTAAAAATCATTAAAAAAGAAACTTTTCTTTCATTCATTATTGTTAAAGTGTTTTCTCAAAATTTAAGTGAAAATAAAATTTACAATATGCAGCGCTAATCTCAGCTATGAAAACTTAAAATAAAAATTCGGGAATAAATAAATTTAAAAAATTTCCTTTCTTTTTTGGTAAAAAAAACTCTTTTGAATAAAGTGAGAAAAGATTATTTATTCTTGCTTTGATTTTTTTTTCACTACGCATCGAATAAAAATAAAAGTTTTAATTTTGGCTTTTTTAAGTCAATATTTTTTAATTGAAAATATTGAGAAAATTTTTTTTAATTAATCAATAAATTGTTTTTCCTTAATATTTCTTAATTAAATTGTTGTAATAAAATGTTTAAAAAATAAAAAAATAGAGAAAATACTTTCTAACAAACGTTCAAACTTTTAGTTTGAATATTTTGAGAAAAAAAATTAATATGAAAATTTCATTTATTCAATCAGGATCTAAATAACTGAATCATAAATTCCTTTGATTTTTATTGATGTCGAAATTAATTAATAAAAAAATATTAAAAATATTCCTTGGTTATTAAATTCCCATTTAACATCATTAACCAAGTCTTTTAAAAAAAAAATAAAATGAATATTTCGAGTAATCAAATATTTATAATTTAAAAAAAATTATGTTGATATTTTTTAGTGATTTTTATGCAATTGAAATCTCCCATTTTGTTTCATTTTATCTTTTAATTTTTTAATATAATTGAATTTTTATGATAAAAAAAGTGATAAGGAATATTCTCGAGGCAAAATAGATTATTCTAATTCAATGAAGTTTTAAAATTGTTATAAAAGCATGACAACAAGATTGACTAAAAATTTTAGAATTCTTAATTGAATATTTACTTTATGATGAAATTTAAAAATCATTTTTATAAATCATTTTTAAAATTAGGTTTATTGATATTAATTGATATTATTTATGGTTATCTTTTAAATTAAATTTTAAAATTCAAAATTGGAATTAAAAAAAATTCAAATGAAATTTATATATATTTATATTCAAAGAAAAAAAAAATTCCATCATATAATAACAAAAGAGATAAGATAAGATAATTTTGTTTGTAGTTGTTTTAACTTGGCTTCAATCTTCATTAATAGATATTCAAAAACAAAACCTGAACTTTATCTGTCTATTAAACGATAATGTATTGATTAACCATTTCAATTAAAGAAATTTTTTTAAATTTGAGTTTTCTGTCAAATACGGGAAAAATCAAAAAGGCTCAAACAATTATTTTGGAATGAATTCAAAAGAATTTTGTCTTTGTTTTAATGCAAGATCTTTGACTACTTCAGAAGGCAATCTGTTCCAGTTGTCTCCTATTCTGTTAAGTAAAAAATTTTCGACCTTTGTGTGTTCGTTTACGAACACGAGTATAACCACGTTTACTCCTCGCTAGAACAGAATAGCTCATTGAATAGCAAAGTTTGTTTATATTGTGCCAATTTACTATAGTTAAACGATTAGCTATCTTGAAATATTCGACTAGAAACTCTGTCTTTTGTTGCCCTATGTACCTCTATGGACACCAAAATGTGCATGAACACCGCGTACTCGAGAAAGGTTTTACAAATGATTTTAAAATTATTTCTTTTATTAAACTTAGAAGCTTAACATCATTCTTCTTTTTGTTTTGCTAAAAGCCCGTTAACTACGAAAAACTGTACCGTTTATAATAATGAGGATCGAATAAACTTGTTTGAAAAAAGTTGGTGAAATATCAAATGTACCATCCGCATACCACTATCTATCACTATTTAACAATTAAAGATTATTTTCGGTTATATGATCATTATAACCTTATTGAACCAATGGCCAAATCAAAAAGTGGAGATAAAACATACTTCATATTAGTCCAATTTTAAAGCTTAACACTAGAAGCACCAACGAGACAAAATGACTCTTTTTCGATTTTTAATCACTAATATCTAAATTATTTTAAATGATATGAACACGAAATTTATTTTTC
>VANL01000777.1:0-23810 GCA_006352455.1 Brachionus sp. 'Tiscar'
TTAATGTTTTATGATCTAGAAAATCATCCAAATGTAAATTTATGTGTTGACCATATACTTGATTTGATAAAGAATGAAAATTTCTTATGCCATATGGAAATTCCATTGTTTTGTTAGTTGTTCCACCTACTTGTAATACTCCAGTTTTTATTTCGTCATTTCCATCTGTTATCATAAAGTCTTCTATATTTAAAGTTACTCCTGTTCTAAATCTTGATAGGCCCCAATAATAGATATAGTCAAATCTTTTATGACTTTTAACTACTTCTCTTTCATGTCTTGATTGTTCAAATCCTACATTTCTTGAAGTATTTCCGAAAAAACTACCATGGTGTCCAATACTACTACTACCACCTCCTGCTCTAACGTTTTGTGTTTCGACTTCCATTGGTAAATTTGGTTCAGTTGTCTTTGAAGCTTCTTCTATTTGATTTTCTTCTGTTTCTTTTTCTTCAGGTTCTGTTGGTTTTAATTTTTTAGTTGGTTCTTCACTTGTATTTATAGCCGGTCGTTTTTCACTCTGACTGTTATATTCTAGAAATGCGTTATAAGCATCCATTTCCATTTCCATTTCATATTGATCTTTTTTTATATCTTTATATTTTCCTAGATTTGTTACGCCTTTAAAATTTGTTCTATGAGCGTCATCATAATGTTGCAAATAATTTTGTGGTATTACTGCTGATATATATTCTTTATCTGCACCTTCAGCTTGTAATATACCTACCATTTGCTCTGCTAGATTATATCCTTTATAAAGTAGCAGTTTGTTTACTCTAGGGTCTTTGAATATCATCCATAATGCTTCTGGTTTTCTTCTATAAGTATTTATTATTAAATCAGTTGCTAATATTCTGGATAGTTCTCTTCCTTTTTCTTCACTTGGATTGTTTTTCATATTCCAATTATATTTTCTGATAAAAAACTTTTTGTTAATTCTTTATCCTTTTGCTGAAGGAATCACAGCTCGACAATAAATAAATAAATAGTCTAGCAACCCAAAAATTTAATTCACTAATAGGAATTGAAAAAGATGAGGAAATAAATTATGAGCCTGAGTGGTACTATATTTATCTAGCAAGATTAAATTTTGGATTTTGAATTTAAAAAGTTCTTGATCTTACATACATGTCTATCTATGAACAAATGAAAATAGGTTTTAAAAAAGCAAGTGAATTATTCGTTTTTATCAAACAATTTCGGGGATGCTGTAAACACCAGATTTGATCGATATCTAATATTAAGAGGATATCTAATATAAATAAATATAAATTACTCAACTAATCTACCAAAAGATTTGTATAATTCGACCAGTATCAACCACTGGTCGCCAATAAACACTCAAATACTTTGTTTTCTAAACAAAGAAAAACAACATAGTAAAGAATGTTTAGATATAAGATAGATGCTGTAATTTAAAGATAATGAAAATTTAAAGCTGAATGGATATAAAGATAGACTCAAAGATGATGGTTTCAAAGTCGCAAATATTGAAAATTCAACACTGTATAATATGAAAAAAATACTAAATGTTATCCTTTATTTAAATAATTCAATATACTAGGACAAGTAACATTCAATCAAATCATTTTAAATGTGCAATTAAACTTCAATGAATTTTTGGGAATAAACAATGTTTTTTCAAAATTTTTTAAATTACAATCTTAAAAAATCAAAGCATAATGCGTTGTTTTATTTTTCTGGATTGTTTGATAGATCTGCCAAAACTTGATAAAAAACATTTAATTTTTTTTTAATTGCATGAAATGATAAAAATAAAATGTCAAGAATTTAAAATATTTTAGTAAAAATGAATAGATACAAAAAATGAGTATTATTTAATTTATTAGTAGGATTAAAAATCATCGAATAAATTTGGATAAAAAAATTAAAATAAAATAGTTGTTTTTTTTAAGAACGAATTTTTTTCACAAATTAATTTTGATCATAAATATTTAAAAATATCGATCCAAATCATTAAAATTAGAGCATCTTGTATTTTATACTTTACCACATGCTAAATCTAAATAAAAAAAATTGACAGAATTATAAGATGATTATCAAAAAAACTAAAAAAAATGCAATTTATCTATGAATAATTTCTTTTCTTAAAAAAATTAATTAAGTAAAAACAAAATATAGATATTTTTAAACTCTTATTTAGAAAAATAAAATCAAGGATCGGAATGCTGAATAAGACAATTTATTTGATTTATTTAATTTAATTTTTCAACTCTTTCGCATTTGATGAATCAGTTTTTCTTCTATAAGATATTAAATTAAAATTAACGTTAAAGACAATCAAACAGCCAGTCGAAAGACCTGCAACAATATACCTTGAAAAAAAAAACATTTCACATTAAAAAAATTAAATTTATTTAATTGATTACTTTTGATCTTGAGTTACTACTAATGATCGAATGCTCGCATCACATTGCGGGTAGGTATAAGCCAACGATAAATCATGTGATCTATAAATGTAGACAGTTCCTTTTTCACCTCCTAACACCAAAAATTGGCCATCTTGACTCATAGAAACAGACTAAACAATGAAATATTTAAATTTTACATTTTAAATTTATTTAAAAAAATTTTCATCCAGGGTTGTGAAAAAATCATGACTAAAAATTTCAAAAAAAAATTAATGATTTAGTTAAATCTATTTTTCAATATCTTTCGAGGTGCTGATCAAACTTTGGCAAATTTAGTCACTTAGTTTTAATTGAGATGTATAATTATTTGTATATTTTCTATAAAATGGTTAATATTGCTTGAGTTATGATTATTAGATAGGTGCTTTATTAAAAAAATGACGGTGCATATCAATTTCAACTTAAATTTAGTGTTTTCGATTTCAACTTAAATTCTTAAATAACTTTTAGTTACTACTACTGCTCTAATCTTTGAAATAATTTTTAAGATTAACATTTAACTACAGCTAACAAAATTTAATCTAGGAAATCGTTTTGTCAATTTTGATAAAGAAGAACAGAACAAACAAAACTTGAAAATATTGCATAGCTTTTTTCTGAAAGTAAAAAATTAGTTTAGATTTGACGTATTTATTGCAGGAACAAGTAAATTGATTTTATTTCTTTTCTGAAAAAAAAATTTAATCTATTAAAAAAATTAGCAAATTTAAACTAAAATTAAAACAAGTATTTCTGAGCTTAAAAAGAAAAAGAAATAATTCAATTAAAATTTATAAAATTAATTAACCGTATTCCCTCGTTCGATTATGCTGCTCGCATTATAGCTTAATCACGGGTTTAGGTACTCATCAAACTTTGAAATTCTTAATTTAAATGCGGTATCAACACTCGAATTTAAAACAAAAAATAAAAACCTTTTTTTAAAATTATGCATTTGGTAAAGCACCAAAAATCAAGAAAAAAAAATATTAGAAAAATTGATTTTTTTTTATTTTATTTTTGCTAAAAATTCGAGTGGTAATGCCGCATTTAAATTAAGAATTTCAGAGTTTGATGCAGACTTAAATCCGTGATTACGCTATTAGACCACGCATTCAAAATTACAAATGTTATTGCATTGACTAGATGTACTTTGGAGCATGGTCCAAAAGCGTGTCTTAACTTGTGGTGCAGCATAATCGAACGAGGGAATACGGTAATTGTTAATCTTTTATTTTTTTGTTTCTTGAACTGTCCTACATAGAAATCTTCTTAGATTAAATATTTGATTTCTTTTAGTAAAATAACCTTGATTCTGTGAATTTCTATTATTTGACTTAGTTAAATTAAAGTAAGACTAATTTTTTTTTTGACATATGTAAAAATCAAAAGAAAAATGATTTTAAGTCTTTTAACTTTAGCGATTTGACTTTAAAATAAAACTTAAAATTTTCTTATTTTTTCAAGCTGATTAATTTTAATTTTTTTTATGTTTTAATTTTTTTTTTTTAAATTAAAACAATTTAAATTTTTCATTAGGTTTACATTTTAGACTAACTTTTGAACAACTCTGATTTTTTTATTAAATAATAAAATGTTCACCAATTACGGATCTAACTTTTAAAATTTTTTATACATGATAAAATTATTAAGACATTGTTTAAACTCTATAAATAAATAAAAAAAATAATAATTACATATATTATATCATTTTGAATTTGAGTATCGGCCAATTTGTTTCCATTAATTGTAAAAAAAGCAACATGATTATTTTTGTATATAGCGCATACATTTTCGGCATCAGGTAACATGTACAATTGAGTGGGATCCTCTAACAAGTCTGATTTGTTTTCAAATTGTCTAAGAAGCTCACCGTAGACAGTATGAACCAAAATGGGACCATTTTCACTAGCACTTATGACTAGACCGAGTTCGCTGCTGATCACAACGCCGACTATTTGACGAATGTGTCCGGTCAAAATGGCACCAGGACTTGGATTTTCATTCGGCTCCGCTTGAGACAAATCTTTGTTCACTATGAGACCTTTTACTCCATTCCAAATCCAAATCATAATAGTCGAATCTCTTGATCCAGTTGCGATGAAGCAATTTCCATTTTGGGTCATTTCAGATCGATTTATGCAAGTAACCAAATCGTAATGACCATAAATTATTTGGGTTATTTTGGCCGAGTCTGTGCTAAACACTCGAAAGCTTTTGTCAAAAAAACCAGTCGCCAAAATATACCTATTGTCGTAAGTGACTATAAAATTGTTGTGGGTAAAATTTAGCTTGTCGTCAAAATTCTCGCCTAGCTGGCGTCTGTGCAGACCAGTGTTAAACGCAAGCAATTGGTCCATGATAACAGGCAATTGTTGTTGAAGCTGAGGACTTGTCTGACTAGCGTTTATTGGATTGTTCAAATTTTGTGAGCTTATTGAAGCGCCCGAGTTCGAATTAGCTCTTTCCAAAGTCGGATTGGCACTTGTCTGATTGGCCTCATTGTACGCATTGTAGTTGTTTATAGCTGATGATTGTGAAGGATGCGCTGCTGTCGGATTGTACTTGTTCATGCTAAATTCATGCTTTGAACTTATTGTAACAATAACCTGCTGAAATTGATGTGAACTCATTACAGGAGTTATGTAGCTTGGCAATGTTGTATTTGCGCTTACGAATATAATTGGCGCATTTGACAAAAATTTCATTATCATGCACACGTCGTCATTGTGCTGAGTGAACATCATTGGTGATATGCTTAATGGTGAGCTGCGTGGTGGATGCGGCTCGGTTAGCAGTTGACACGGTGTTTGTCCGAAATTTTTTATCTGCGACTCGATGGCCTCGCGAGTGACCGTATCTTCGATTGAATCCAAATTAACCGCGCCCTCGTAAGTCAAGTAATAGAACACATTGCAGCTTCGGACCGCCTCGGGGCCTCGTTGCTTGTAGCCGAAAATCAGATCGATCCACTGGTGAAGCTGACACGAAACAAATTCGGACTCAAGGGCCATTCGATTTATGCGCACAAAGTCATATGCGTCTTTGGCCCACATCGGCAATTCAACATCGTTCACTCTTTTCTTCTCCTGAGTTTGACCCATGTTGAAGCCATTTAAATTCAAAAACATTTCTGGCAAGTAGAAAAATTCTGGTACAAGTTCTTTGACATCAGACGTGTCTCGTTGGCAATTTTTCCACGAAGTTTGAATCGAGTGAAATGTGCGATCGGCATGGTCGAATTTTCCGTCTTGTAAATTTAAGAAAATTGTCGAGAACGGTTCGATTCGAATCAGCCAATTGAGTGTAAATGCAGCTGTTGAGTAATGGGTGCCATAATGAAACGGCGGTATGCTGTTGTTATCCCAATTTTGAAATCTTTCCATAAAAAATTGCTTTCTAGTTGGATTTAGGGCGCCAATCGGCTTCGACAAATCTCTGTAAGAAGTTGGCGAATCCAAATCGATTGTTGAACAATCATAGTTTATCAATATCCAAGGAAATATTAAATACTGGTTCAGATCGTTGTAAGTACGGCCTGCAATTGTGTTCAAGTACATTAAATACTCGAAGTTGGATATTTCTCTTCGTTGCCACTTTTGAGTCATGTTGGATGATCTGAATAGCTGCTGAGGCGATGCCAAAGATGTGTGTCTATTCTGTGGCAAACCGTAACGCGGTCCGACTCCTACTTTTGGCAAAATGTTTACCACTTTTTCCACTGTTCGTCTATCTGTAAAAGCGAACATAACACTTGATCGATTGGCTACAAATATCTCCAGTCCAACATTCTGCAATAAATAGCGACGAGAGAATATTGCCCGAATTTCGTTAAAATGCCATTTGCCATGAAGATTATCCGCGTACGCTAATAGCTTTTGAAAAATAGAAAAATTAAATTTTTTTTAGAATTTAAGAGAAGAAAAAATGAATTAAATTTAATTTAAGGATCTACCTAGTCTCCACAAACAAAAAATTGGTACCCAAAAATAATAACTGTTTCCCAGAATGAAATAATTTTCAGCAGAAAAATAAAATGACCAAAACAAAAACTACTCCACATAAAATAAAAAATTTTTTCATAAATTTTCACTGACTGCTCTAAAAAAATCAAAAAACTGCTTGCCACAATTTTTATAAAAATTTCACAACTCTTCAAGTTAAACATTATAAATTAAACCAAAAATTCAGAAACTATTTTCGTATATAACTTAATTAATATTCTATAAATAAATAATATAACATATTAATTAAATTTTTTTCAACACAAAAGATTTGTGTTAATCAGGTTTTTGGTTAAAAATATTTTTTATTCTGAATTCGGTAAAAAAAACTTATGCTTTGCAGTGATTTCAGTGATTTGTGTTTTTAAGTTTTTGGTTTGTGGTGTAAAGTTTTCTGTTTGTTTAGAACAGTTTTTTTAATTGTGGGGAACCATTTAATTCTTGATAAAAAAATGCTAGTCAAACAGAGCCATAAATATACAAGAAGAGACTTTTTTTTAAAATAAATAAAAGCGTTAACTTCTAAACTATTTAATTATTCTACTTCTTCCCTACTCCTCAGATCTAAAATTTTAATCAATACTAGATAAAATTACTATCACTAGCTGTACAAAACGGATTCTGTAAATATTACAATATTTTAAAAATTTTTACAAAAGAGTTCTAAGCTGCAAACTACTGCAAATTTCAGATTTTCTTCAGAGCTTAGACTTTTTTTAAAAATATATTCTACTGTTTTCAGAACCATAATTTTTGTACTAAAATTTTACATTGCCCATTCTCTTTTCGTTTAAAAATACTTTGAAAAAAATTCTCAGCACTATTTTATAAATTATTTTATGACAAACTTAATTTAATTTAATCAAAAACTTAAATTTTATTAATTTTAAATAATTTTTTTAATTTAGGTCCAAAAATTGTTCTAAAAAATGTATCAACTAATACAAAGCTTGTATTACTCAAATTTATTTTTTAAAAAAACTTATACATTTGATCAGAACAAGTTTTGAACCTAAATTAAAAAAGCTTCAATTTTAATTTTTTGCTCCAAAATTCACAATGTCATAAAAATTAAATTAATTTTTCTTACATTTGGATCTAGGTTTTTGTAAACAGAGTCATTTTCGTCTACTTCAAAATATAACTCGTTTGATGTGATGGATAGAGTGCCTGAGACAACACAAATATTGCAAATAAGCTTGCATCTAGTTGCATAATGAATTGGTCCAGCGACTTCCTGTTCTAGTTCAGCATCGCTAATATGCAATTGTTCACTAGCCAGATAATTCATAGAGTTCAAGTCAGCAACTGGTTTATTTAATTTTTTCAAAAACTCATCTTTGCTATTAATTGCATCTTCAACTTTTTCCAACGAAGATTTAAGCACAGCTTCTGGATGTGATGTTCCATTTGGGTTCTTGACAAATCTTCTTCTTCGTCTAATATCGTCTTCCCAATTGTCCAGTTTCCAGTAAGTGGTGAAAATTTTTTGCGGATTAAACCAGCAACCTTGTTTGTCCATCATTAAATTAAGTATTTTATCTCTTAGTTTAATGGCAAAATAATGGTCGCGTTTGCGAGCAGCAGTGATTAAGTGTTCGCAAATTGTTTCTTCTTCTTTTCGCTCAAGTAAAGTTTGAGCACATAATTGTTCAAAGTCCGAGTGCTTTTTTACATCGTCAGCTCTCAATTTGTTCAGGATGTAGTCTGCTTCACCAGCTACTCGAACTATATGATCTTTGCTTGCATGGCCCAACAAGCGACCTTCATTCACTAGTTCTATAAACGACAGACCAGCATGTTTTTGCAACGAAGTTTGCCACTCTTGTGAACAAAGCAGCATAACAAGTTCGATTACTGAGCTTGATTGACGCAAAGCAGAAAGACCGGAAGTAATCAACTCTTGGCCATGTGAACCGACTATTATTTTAGACAAATATTGCGAGAACTCGACCAGTATGTCTTTTAATAGTGGAGCTGAACTTATCAAAGCTTTTTCTAGTTTTTCAGTAATACTGAGGTTAGCATCTTTTAAAAATGTTTCAGCATTGTGAGAGCTGTGCATTTTGGGCAAATTAGAGCTTGTTACCGACTCTGGTCTCTCGTCATTTTTTGTCTCTATTTGCATATTTGAAATTGTATTTATGCCTTGTTGATTTTGTTGCTGATCACTCAATGCTATTTCGTTAAATTCACTTGTCTGTTGCGATGAAATCGAATTCTGGCTAGTGCCATTTTCTTGATCTTCTTCGCTTTTGCCATTCGATTTTACATTTAATTGGGACAAATTGTCTTAAACAAAAAAAATCATTTAATTTAGATTTTTTTTATATTTAAAAAATAGATAAAAAACACAAACGTCAGAAATTAGTGAAAAAATTTGCTTTTATTTTTAATATAAGCAAAGCAATTAAGATGTTTTTTTTTATGTTGAAATTCAAATTTTCTTATGCCTTAATCTTTAATAAAATTAGAAAATTTCCAATTCGAATAAGCTAAAAAAGACTTGTTCAAAAGTCAAAAGTTATGCTCAGGTTATTTCCATTTATGATTTTTTTTAAATCTTGCAATTAAATTTTAATCATTTTTTAATGAATGTTCTATTGTGTAATGATAAATTCTGAATGATACATGATATGTATTAGCTGATGCATTTAGTAGAAATAGCTTAAAGCCAAGAGAAAAAAGGTTTTAATTTTTTTATAATTCTAAAATTTGCAAAAGTAAATGTTTTACATATTTGATTTTTGAACAAATAATAATAATAATCAACTACAGCAGACTAACTGCGGAGCAAGACAATAAGTAGCCTTGCTATGGTAGCTGTCTGATTTTAACATAACTCCTTATAATGTTTAAAATTATGCTAATAGAAAAACTAATTTTTTCAGTTTCAAATGTTTATCGAGTTTTTTTTTAAATTCATTCGTGGATTTTGCATACAAATTGAATTAAAAAATATAAGTCAGTTCAATATTAGTACAATTTTTAGCAAGTTAATACCAAATGAAACTAATACCAAATTTTGATTTAAAATTTCAATAAAAATGCATAAAATTTTAAAAAATTGATCCAAAATTTAATTTCTTATTTGATTATTTAAAGTAATTTTTTTATGGTGTATAAATATTATGCACAAATCCCAATTTCTAGTTATCATAAGTTTTAACTTTATCGAGTTTTTTCAGATTTAAATAAAAATCAAATATTCAGATAATTAACAAAGATGGTACAAGAAAGAAAAAAAAAAAATAAAATAAATTCATATAAAAATTAAAAAAAAGAAATAGAAAAAAAAGAATTTATTTTTCTAAGCTTCAAGAGTGAAACTCTCTATTTTAATATATCAGAAGGAATATGAAGAATTTGTTAAAGCTACTAAATGAGATAGACTATGAACATAAAATGAGCATCAAAGAAAAATGCAAATACCACAAATATGGAAAAAAACATGAAAATTTGAAACAAAGTATGAAAAAAATTTAAGTATCAATTCAGTATTTAATATATAAAATGGTAAAGATGCTCATTAGAGATTGATTAAATAAATAAATATTAAGAATTCAAATCATTATGGGATTAACACTAGAAAGCCCGACTGATTAAAAACAAAATTTTCAAATTAAAAATTCAAGGAAAATGAATAAGATTTTTTCAAAAAATAAAATAAATGTTTAAGTATTTCAAGTTTAGTTTTTTTTTATTATTTTTTAAAATTTCTTAAAGATAATATTTAAGTTTAAATTTTTTAAAAAAGGATTTAAAAAAACCCTCGGGCTTTCTGTCATTATGAAAAGACTATTTTTCATTTTAGTCAAACACAAATAGAGATAAGATATTTCCTGTGATTTGCGATTTTTTATAATATTGCTTGATTGGTATTAGACTGGTGGTATTAACTTATAATCAATCCAAAATATTTAACAAACGTTGTGCGTATTATAAATTTTGTTATTGCTCACAAAATCAAAAGAGTAAACAAAAACCACAAGGAGAGAAAAATTAAGCTAATTTTTCATATAATAAATTCTAAGCTTAGATTTTTCAAATTTTTAAGATAAAAGAACTTTTTTTTGTTTATAATAAAGAAAACACGAAAAATAAAAAGGCCACATTTTTTATACCCAAAACGGAACTTCTGTTATCAACAAAAGTGAAATCATAACTCACTATTAACCAAGCTTATTTAAAAATCTTTAAAATTAACAATTTTATTTACCGCTGGTTCCAATCGAAGCCGTGTCCGAAATACTTTGAGTATTTCTATTGTTTGTCTTGGGGGTGCTTTCGACTGAATTGCTGTTTTGACTTGTTCCGATCACATTGTTTGCTTCGATTATGTCTCTATATCTTGAAACCATCAAAACTGAAATAAAATAAACAGTCGATAAGGCTACAAATTGAGACTGTTTCACATCATCCTTTAAAAAAAATTTAAATTTTAAAAATTGAGAATTTTTTCTAATAAAAATATCAAAAGCAAATTATAATAAATAAAATTAATTTTTTTCTGTTTAATTGATAATCTTTAAAAATAAAATAAAACAAACAATTACCACAATAACAAACGGTTTGAGCTTATTTTTATCGTTTCTTACCGTATCACGATAGACCAAAGCTCTTAAGCGAAACAAATCTGCGTATTGTAATAAATATTCTGGATAAACTTTGGCTCCAACCAGACTGGTTTTACTCGATACAGGAGTATTGGAATGATTAATGTGAAGCTCAACCAGTGCTTCGATCGGATCTTTGCTTAGTAAATGCTTTACTTCGTTTTGAATATCAACAAGAGCAGCATTGGATGCGTGACTTGCAGATTGCTTTCTAAATTCAATGCAGGTTTTGACAGCTGAGGTAAACGCAAGTCTCAATGATTGTTTGGCAATTGCTCCATTTGGTAGATTTTTCTCTTTTTCCAGCTCACTAAAACTATTATTGCAGCCAATAACAACCAAATCAGTTATTCTCACAATTCTGTCAAGAAAGTGATTAGCTTCTATAATGGTCATTCCCTCAGCGTTTTCTGTTAGGTCTATTTCATTCTAAATAAAATAATAATTCAATTAAAAAATCTAATTTAGAAAACAAAAAAAAAACGAACGTTTGCTGTTGTTGCGCTTGCCAAGAGCGGAAGTAGACCACCGCAAGCATTTGTAAGAATATCAGCCATTTGTGAAATAATATGAATAGTATTAATACAGAATATTCCATTATCTGCATTATTAACCGCTTCTAAAACTGATTTAACCTGGTGGTCTGGTTCTTTCCACGAGTCGATTTCACTCTCAATGGACAAAAGAACATCGTTTAGCAAAGTCTTGTGAATGTGAGACCATTTAAATTGAGGAATCTGAAATGTTGGCAGCTGTAATGTATCTTTAAAAGAAAAATTTTTTTTTAACTTTTTTTTTTCTAAATTACAAAAAAAAACGCCTTAATAAATTTATTTATTAATTAATTTACAATAATTTTTATTATTTAGAATTTTTTTGAAAGTAAAAACGATTTAAAAAGTCTATAACTTTTTTTCTAGACGTTATAAATTGATTCTGTAAATGCAATTTAGTGCAACATTCAAAGTTAAATTAACAATATTCTTTTAGAAATCTGCAAATAAGTAGAATAAATTTTTTAATGTTTTTGAGGGTGGTGCATTTTGCAAAAAGTTTGCACATTATTAGCAGACTTTGACATATGATGCAACTTTTTGCATTTAGAGAATCAATTTTCTAGGAAAAAAGTTATAGACTTTTTTAACTTTTTGTTCTGTGTACTAAATTTCACAAAACCAAAATTCAATTTATTTAAGATACTTTTATCTGCTGATTCTTGGTTATCACTCGACTTTTTATCTGAATCGAGGTCTTTGTTTTTTTCATATTCTTCATACAATTTGCTCATCTTAATTTGATAATCCTCTTTAGCTACTCTTGAATGAAGTATGGACAAAGTGTCTATCCAAACTCTCCATCCACCATATTCATATTTGATTGCGTGGTGTAGCAATATTTTAAACGCTTTAAAGACCAGGTTGGTTATTTCGAACTCGTCCTGATCTGCTGGGTAAATATGCGCTAAGCCGATCAAAAACTCTTGCCAAACGCTCATTTGAAGCACAATACGTCTATTTTCTCTGCCGTTGTTGCACAATGCAATCAAATCGTTTAAAAATTGTTTTTTTATAAGAACAACTTGGCTATTTTTTTGTGGTGCATTCCTAATCAACGAAGTAATAACCTTAATTATAACTGGGAAACAATAATCATTTAGTTTAGGTCTAAATAAGAAAAAGGTTCAAATTACGTGGATTTTCTATGTGATGAGTCGTGTCTGGATTTTGGTGCTGCTGATCAAGTACCTGGTTTGTTGTTTTTTCAACAAGGATATCATATAATGTGTTGTATAATGACATTGAAAAGTCATGTGAATAGATTGACAGTCTATCACTGATAAGTGAAAATAGATTGTATGTGTTCATATTTTCAGATTTTCGTCTAGAAAAATAAAATGATAATTTAATTTCTAAATTACGTGAAAATTTTTACTTAAAAGTGCTTTTTTGTAAAAAAAAACCAAGTAATTTTAAAGTTTGAAGTCTGATTGTTTCGTTTTCTGATCCAAGGAGTTTCATTACAGTTCTTATGCCAAGTTTTGCATCAAAAGCTGGTATCATACTTGGTGGATGTTCATTCATTAATGTTACTAGCAATTTTAAAACATCTATTATATTTTCATTCTAAAATAAAAAAAAATTAACAAAGATTTTTTTTCAAGTAAATTTTTTTTTTATAATTTTATTTCAATGCTTAGTTAGTGAATCTTTTTTTGTTCTTAACAAAATATCTTTACAGCTAATCCTCCTAATTAACACTTTGATAATAAAAAACTAAAAAAGCAAATCTACAAAAAGAAAAAATATAGCTCTCTTGAAGTCAAGATAGAAATTATAAAATGGGCAAAGAATACAACGTTAATGCTTCTATGATTTATACTATTTAGTCTTCGAAAGCAAGAAATTAATTTATAATTTAATATTTAAAATTTTATAATTGAAAGAAGTTTTACCAAACAAAAAATGGCTTCATAGCTCATTGTCTGACTTATGGTACTTTCTACTTATATAAGTAATTTTAAGAACGATCATCCAGTTTTTGACGAACTCTTTTTTCAGCTTGACCTTGAAAAAAATATCTCCATAACTGGACAATCATGAAAAATTATGATGATGTTCAATTATTTTCCCTTTATTCAATTTTAATTTTAGATGTTCTATTTTTAATTTAAATTAAAATCTGATGGATGGCTTCGAATATTCAAACCCAAAAGTTGAAAAAGAGACTAAAGTTTCAAGTTTTAAAAAAGTTTCTTCTATTTATCATTTTTAAGTTTGAATTCAATTAAAACTATTCATTTCATTTTATTTTTGCTTTTTAAATAAAATTCAAAATTCCCAAAATTATTTTTATTCAGTCTTTAAAATTTTCTTTCTCTCACGTCTAAATAATTCAAAAAATAGAAGAACTCATTCCTAAATCAATATAAATATATGCATTTATTTATTTTGAGTTTTTCCTCTTATACACAAGTTGTGCAAAATTATACACATTTTTTCCAGTCTGTCTTGGTGGGACACTTTAATTTTCACTGAGAGTAACAATAACATGTGAAGAATTCAAAAATTATAAGCTTTTAAATCAAGCAAACAATTACTGCAAAACTATTATTCGAGAGTTTAATCAAAGTGTTAGTTGAATTAGAATCTCTCTAAAGTCAATTTTTACTTTAAATTTATTTTTTTAAAAAAAAAATATATACTTGATGATAGCTGATAAAAAATATGTAAAATTAAGCATTTAATTTCAAACATCTAAATAGGAAGAGAAATTACTCACTTCATTAACTGTGTGAAGAAAATTAAGCAATGCTTGAAGCTCTTCTTGCTGAACTCCGTTCTCTTTGGTGACCAATTCTTTCACAAACAAAAGCATATAAGCTCTCAATTGAATTATAGTATTTCTATTAGGTCTCAACGATTCGTTTGACTTTGGCTCAAAACCACTTCGATCTCGAGGATCAACCACCCAATAATAGTATTTTATAGCATGGATTGTTTGAATAACTGCCGAAATTCGGCGTATGTTAATATAAATGTTAAGATCGTTGACAAATTCTGTAGCCAGATATGAATACAATTTTGTTTGAACCTAGCAAAAGCAAATAGATTAATTGATCGCCAATTTTCAGCTAAATTAAATTAAGTAAGATTACTTCGACAGAACAGTAGATCCAAATTGAAGGATTGAATAGAATATGGTCAAGCAACTGTTTTAGTAAAATAGTTCCGTTTGGATTAGGCAATAAAACAAGATATTTAGTTAATTTAAGAATTGAATTAAGAACAGAAATAGTTATGTGGTCTCTTGAAGCCTTAAAAAAAGAGATTATTATTAAAATTCAAGCTTTTGTTTATATCTAAATTACTTTTTCCAAATAGTAGCTTATAGCTAATAAACCTTTAGAGTTAATCATTTGAATTTGAACATTGTAGGATATTTCAATCATATCACATAGTATTTCTATTAAAGAATTGCTTAAAAAAAATAGCGGTTAGTTTCTTGGATACAAAAAAAATTGATAGCTTTAAAAATTTAGCTTAACTATTTTTATTTTTGTTAACATTTTTTTGTGCTTTTTAAAATTAAAAGAAAAAATTTCTTTACTTCAACTGGATATTTAAAGGAACACTTAGAGGATAAATTTTTTTAACTTAAAGTATATATATATATTTCAATATCAAAAACCTGATCATCGAAACCAATAAAAAAAAATGAGTTAAAAAAAAACATAATAAATTTAAGATTTAAGATATATGTTTTTTTTTAATTGAAAAAATTTATATAAACCGAAGTCCGTTTGACCACTTACCAGACAGTGTAGTCAACTGCATAATCGGTCTGTTTGTAATCAAGTTGACCAAAAAGAACATACATAACTTGAATACCACCAATAGACAAAAGCACGCTATAAATAGATGCTGTTTTGACTGCTTTTACATCACTGAGCATCAAAGCATGAGCATTATGAGAAAAATAATTTGATAAATTGTGTTTAGGAGCTGACTGCAAAATTAGCTGAGAGTCACAATTAACTGGATTGTATATAAAAACAATAGACTGAGTTAGTTTACCATCATAGAGTAATTTTCTTGCCTCATTTTTTAAATGCAAATGAGCTGTTTCATTTTCAAAACGAAATTGGTTCTTGTAAGACGGTCCTAAATTGTAAATAGCATCAATAACAGACGATTCTAAAGCATGACTGAACATGTAAATTGAACTCAATTGGCCACTAAATAAATTTATTTCATTTGCGTCAGGAGTACATCCAATAAAACATTTATCAAATACTTCGTTTTGATCTATGTAAAAGGGCATAGCTGCCGTGGAAAAGTGATAACCATTGATATAGCAAAGAACTTGGCTTTTTGACCATCGATTGTATATGTGACTTATAGTTATCATGTACCATTCTCTTGGCTTGAACTCAAATTGAATACAATGCTGCATTTCTTTTCCGTTTGGCTTAGTTTTGTAGCTTAGAACCAAGCACGAGCCCATAAAAAAAGCCGTATAGCCGATGCCTTTATTTGTGCCTAGCCAAAAAAGATATGGTTTTTCTTTCTCAACATTTGAGCCGCTCACTGGATCTATTCTAAACCATGTTGAAAAAGTAAATCCGTTCTGGTATGGCCAATTGCGGATTGGTGGCAAAGAAATTCCCTTTAAGTAGAAAAAAAATCAAAATATTTTTTTTACATTTTAGATATTAGATATCTATTAAAATGTTAATATTTAAACCATAATTAGAATTTTTTTAATTAATATTAATTAATTAATTAATAATTAATTTAATTGAATTACATCTCGAATTCTTAAATTAATTTAAAATTAAACATAAACATTGACCGCTTAGACAACTAGAGATGCATTTCAATTTTAAAAATTAAAATAAATAATCAAAGCTAATTATTGCATTACACAAGAACAAACAAGTTAAAATAAAGTAAAAAAATAATCACACTCACTGTCTTATTGCTCTGTTAAATTTGTGTTGATAAAAATAAAATTTTAGATTATCATTTTAAAAAATTTTTTAAATATTAAAATTAGAAAAAAAAATTTTAATTAATTTTCCAAATCAGTTTGTCATATTAAAATCAATTGTTATGCCTGCTTATGCTCGTTATCAAAGATTTCAAAGGCTTTATTTAGGATAAATAATCTTATTTAAGTTAAACATAAATAAAAATAAAATTTGTAGGAATTAACTGCACTAATTTTATTAAAATATATTTTCAAAATGTAAAATGGATTTTAAAAATATCAAAAATTTTTAGTTTTTCCTTTTATACTACTAAATACTTTGCTTTTCAATAAAAATTTTGGATATTTAAAAAAAATTATCTATATAATATTTTGTTCGAATTCATTGCTAATATTATATTCTTAGATGGCTATTTATTTTGACAAATTGATTTATTTAAGATTTAAAATTTGTTTATATGTTTTTTTTCAAGAATCTGTGTCAAAATCAACTTTAAAAGCTACCCGAAAAATAAAAAAAATTGAACAAGCTAAAGCTAATTTATTTTTTTAATAAGAAGTTAATAGATAGTATTTTGAAAAAAAAAAATTTTAAGCCACTTTTTTGTACAGATTGAAATTATTTCCATTTAAAAAAATAAAATAAATAATTTTATCTTAAAAACTAGGTTCAGGTGTTCCTACAACCTAAAAAATAGCACCTAAAACCTATATTTTAGTTTTTACAACCTTTGCTAAATTTGCTTTTTTTTAAGTTGTGAAGACTAAATTTTACTGTAAATACTAAATCTACAATGCATAGATTTAAAAATTTGATTTGGATGCAGGAAAAACAAAAAAAAGATCAAAAAAGATATCAAGAGCTTTATCTTTGGATAATTCGCCGAGTAAAAATCGTAAGAAAAAAAAAGGAAGATCAAAAAAATTAATTGACAGATAAATTTTTTTTTAATTTTTTTTTGTGTAATAACTAATTTTTATAGATTGTATAAATAAAATTTTCATTAAAAAAAATTTGAAAATTTTAAGACAAATTTTTGTCATGTAATAAACAAAGCAAATTGATGTTAAAAAAAATTAGAAACAAAGAAGAAAAGCATTCAGATCAATTGAAAATAATTACTTTCCAAATTTAAAACAAAAGCAAAGCAGAATTGATTTAAAAAATTTACAAAAAAATCTACTCACTGATGCTTTTTTACCAGGAAAACTAAAAAACTCATCGGGTCCATATCGATGAGGCATAGCCTTTAAAACATTCAATAATTTAACGGAATTTTTTTTCTAAATAAAAATTTTATTATTATCTTTTTATTTATAAATTATCAAACCAACTAACCCATGATTGATCTTCGCCTTTAAGCCAACTAAAAATAGCTTTTAGCTCTTCAACAGTTATGTTATAATTTGCCAATACAGTTAGCATTTCAACAATCAGATCTGCACATACTTGATCGGCACCCTCAAGCTCATGTAACGCAGTTTCAATTAGACCAATGTCCACACATGCCTGTAAATTCAAATAGCTTTTGCGCAATATAGCTGTGAATAGGCTCCAAAGTTCAGCCTTTAGGTGCTTGTCAGCACATTTGATTACTTGCATCATTAGCAAAATAGTTGTGTGATTTTTTATGACGAAATTTTTCTCCAAATCGAATTCACCGTCGACAAGCATGTTAAGAACATAATTGCAAACATCCTTATTAGCCACCTGATTGTTGCGTACTTTTTCTATCATGTCATCAATTGATAGCTTTTTGACGTCCAAAAGATCGGCTGCTGTGTTGTCAGGCGTCGACTCTTTAACTTCCTCAGTCAATTGCGTCTGTTCGAAGACAATCTCCTTGGGCTCAAGGTCCTCTTTGGTCTCTTCTTCTTGGACGACTTCCGTATGTTCCCCAATCTCTTGATTAGCTTGCTCAGATTGTGTCTCATCAGCTATTTCCACTGGCTTGGGTTCCTCAGTCTCTTCGGCCTCGTCTGGTTTAGAGCCTAGTGAAAAATATGTGAATTCATCGTTTGCTTTGGACTCAGCAGGCTGATTTTCTGGCTCGGCAGTCCTCTCTGGCTCTGCGACACAAGCTTCCGCTTCAGGTTTTGGCTCGTCTGATTCGGCGTTTTTTTCTCTTAACTGATCGTTTGGATCATCCATGGTTCTAAATAAAATTTAACACGAAAAGAAGCTTTAGTTTAAAATAATGATTCGTCATCAAGAAAAAAAATAATAATTTAAACGTGTACGATTTTTTAATTAAATGCAAATGAGTCATTGGTTTTAAAGGAAAAAATTAATTCTGAAAAGATTGCCGAGTATGTTGGTAACCAAATTTGAATGATCACAACCTGAATAAATTCGAAAATTAATTAAAATATTTTTTGGAAATTTTTGTTCATGTATGAAAAAAAAATTTTCCTAATTTTTTTTTTTTGTTAATTATTGAAATAATAAACAGGCCGACAAAAGAGAACTAAATGTGTCTTTACACCTGTGATTGACGATAAAAAGCTGAATTAGTAATTAAGTAAAAAAAAAAAAGGTTTACTTAAATTTAGATACAAAATGTAGTCTACTTATAGGCCTAAATCAACTCAGTTTTTTTCTAGCTTTTTATGCTTAAAATCTCTATAATTAAAATTCATAAATTTTAAATCGAAATCAATGTTAATAAACTAATGATATTTTGACATTGAAAAAGTATTTGTCAATGCATTTATTTTCTATGTTGGCTAGTTTTAGCGATTTCTAAATCTAGGTTAAACTTAGTGTTTGGTCTAATAATTTATGAATAGAGCTGACGATGTCAAAATTTCAATTTCCTTATAAGTAAAATAAATTTCTTTAGTCAATTATTTTCTTTAGTTTAGTGATAATATTTATTCAAATATTCTTACTTGATTATAAATTAAATAATTTTTGGATTAAATTTTGAAATATCATTTTAATTAAAATGAATAAAATAAGACTAAACAGATAATTTGAAAATTTTTTTTGTTGTTAATAAAATAAAGTTTCTTTTTTTAATTTTAGGTTAACTAGAATTTGTCTTTGATTTAATCGCTTTTTATAGCACTATTTTAACACTCTACTTTTAACTGATCTCTTTGAAATAGCTATTTTTGAAACACTTATTCTTTAATTACTTAGATAGAAATCAATTTCGATAAATTTTTAAGCATTATTTGTTATTTATTTGTTTTCTGTATCGAGCTAATGCTCCTTCAGATTAAAAAAATAAAACAAAAAAAGTAAAAATATATAAGACTAATTAAAAAAGGTTAAAATAGAAAAAAATTAAAATTAGATATACTGAAATAGAGAATTACAACGTTTTTAAATATTAGATGGCTCAGTGAATAAAGAAGAAATAGTATTCAAATATCTTGATTCGAAACCTTCTTTATATTATTCCACCAGTCCTGTCCTAACATAGTTTTCACTCAACTCAACAAGTCGATTCGAGGCTGTTAATAGATTAAGTTTATTAAAGGCCTCGTGATGAATTATGTTGGAGGGAGTATCATATTTTATATAAAATAGATATAACAGGGATCTAACTGCTAAATTTTGAATATAACTTGTGTTTTTTTGATGTTAATTTATGAGAATGAATTTAAACAAGGAAAAGAATAATTTAAAATTGATCCTATTAGGGATTTGTATAGATTTCCAAATGTTTTGGGTTTAAGGGCCCAATTTTTATTTGATAGATATTTAATAATGTTTAGTCTTGAGTTACAGCGCTCTTTTATCTCATCCACAATTGAACTAAATGTTAGTTTTGAGCCTAACGTAATTCCTAAGAACTTAACTTTTTCTTGTAGATTCAAACTTTGAAAGATCTCAATTTAATCTATTAGTCTCGATTAGGTATGGGAAACCGGTTCGATTATTAAACCAGATCAATATTAAATAACAGATTATTTAAAAAGAAATTATTTTTGAATTTTTAAATTAGAATTGAATTTTTCTTAATGGTTTGAAGAATAAATGAATCATTTATTTTTTAATATTTATTTTGAATCAAAGTTTTTCTTTTTTTTTGGTAAGAAATGAATAGCTTCATCAAAAACACCTTAATGCTCTTTTCTTTGAACTAGTCGCTTAGTGAGTGAGCGGTATGTCAATCTTTTTGTTAAATCCAGGGCCATTTGGCTTTGTAACCTTGGTATACAGAACTTCGGGTGAAATTTTTCATTTTTAACCCATTAGTCTTGATTTACGATTAAAGATCTCAAAATTGGACTCGTCACTGAAAATAACTCTGGACCAATTATTAACTGTCCAATTAAGTCTCTGATTACTCCACTTTTATCTTTTTTTATCTATCTTTTATGTTAAGAGGCGATTTTCCAACCGCTGTATGAGACTCTTAACCTTTTTTTGGAGAAATCTCATTAGATTTTATTTCCTTATCCTTACCCCTTGAGTCTTAGAATTAAAATAAGTGGCAATTTTTGATACAGATCTAACAGATTGGCTATCAAATTTTGCTTTTTGTCTCAACATGTGGATTATCCGAATTTCTAAACTTTTGAGCCGACTTTTATTTTTTTATTTTTAAGTTTTTTGATTACAAATATTTAATAATTAGCTATATTTTTTTGCCGAGTGTGATATATAAAATTGTAGAATAAAAAACTCTGCAAATTAGTGTTTTTAATTTTTTTGAAAAGAATTATACAAATTGAAATACAAAGATTTAAATTGAATTTTTTAAATATAAATTTATCAAACGAATAATAGATCATCTATTTAAATCATTTTTTCTTATATAAACTCTTAATCGTCTTAATTAAATATAACAACACAAAATCAAATTTAAATGGAGGAATATTTTTTTTTGACAGCTAAATATTTTTTTCAGAAAAATTATTCTGAATTTTTTTTTATATGACTATACAGTATGTCACAAAAAGTAAGAATCAAACTGTAAAATAAAAAAAAAATATTTTTTACAATTAAAATTATCGTAAAATTAAAAAGGTATCTAATTAAAGCTCATTTTTCTCCTTTTGAATCAATTATAACACTTAAGCTTAATTAACTTCAATAATATGTAATATCTTTTATAGAAAAAATTTGTCACAAAAAGTTAAAATTTACAACCAAGCGGAATTTCAAAGCTACATCTAGGGTGAACAACTTTGGAAAATGCGGGAGATGTCTAAAACTATCTAATCGTGATGTATCGTATATTTTCAGATTGGTGCGAAAAAACCCTACAACGAGTTATAGACAAATCGCAGCAGACTTTAATTCGAAATTCAAAGAACGTAAGATAACCGGAAAATAAAAAACTAGAAATGTGAAGCATAAAATGACAAAAAGAACTCAATACTTTGATGTTGTTGTGATGCAGGTTTAGTTCTTGATGGTTCACTTCTTTACGATCTATACAATATATTATTTATTTAAAAAAATTACGCTACATTCGGCGATGCAAATAAGTGCTAATCTAATTTTGGCATTTAAAATTTTTTTTTAGGTAATATTGAAATGATATTGCTGTGAAGAAAAAGATATAAACCATTTAAATATGTTTTATAAAAAAAAAATTTTTTCATAAACAATTACTTTTTGTTTGTTTTCAATTATTTTTAAAACATGACGAGCTTTGTTTTTATAAATAGTAAATTTTTTGCCATTAAATTATTGATAAAAAATAATCCCTTTATTTTGGATATAGCAATATTTTCATTTTCATATATAAAATTACATTAAAAAAAAGCCATCAAATTTCTTACCATTAATTTTTTTAGCAAAAACTATTTTGCTCATTATTACTATAAATATTTGAATGGAATCTAGTATCTTTGAAAAAAAACTATCAATCATTCGAAGATTCGAAACATTTTTCTCCCTAATTCACATTACGCATTATAGACAGCATTTCATTTAATTTTTACCTTTGTTTATTTAAAAAATAAATTTAAAATAAAAACCAGCTGAGGGCCCATCTAATTTCGTTGCTGGGGCAGATCCAACAGAGACCGTCCAGTTGACTTTATCTACTCTTTTTTGGATTTCGTAATATGCAATTAAGCCACCTCTTCTTCTACTTGTGAACAAGTTTCTTAGATTAAGATGTTTCATCCTCTCTTCAGATGATCTGTCGCCCATCTCTGAACGTCTTTGAATCGTCGTTCGAGCTCTTCAATTTTTTGCTTGAAATACTTTTATCAATAATGAAGTTCCAGTCAGTCAGCTTGATTTTATCCTTGTCAGTCATCTGAACCAGGTGATGCCAATATAAATTGGCCGTCCATTAGATACTAGCTCAAAGCTCCACTACAGTTTTCAAATGAAGAAAAGCAAGTTACATTTTGTTTTCTCATTTGTTGAATATAGTTTGGATCAACTTTGACACATTCCTAGTCCAGAACAGTTATTCTGCATTTCTTCTAACATTTTCTCAAGCATCCGATCTTTGAATCAAAAGAAGAAGATCAAGGATAGGCCACCTTGGTTGAAAATTCACATCTCCAAAAAAGTTCGCCTCAAAAAAAGACTCTTTATTGCCAAGCGCATCAATAAGAATGATTTATTGCTATTAGAGAAATACAAATTGGTATGCAAACAGGCGAAACACTAATAGTCAAACAAATCATAATTGACTATGAACTTAAACTAGCTTTAGACATTATTGTGAATTTTGTAACAAAAAACAAAAATTGGCCCTCCGTTAGAATTAAAAAAATTAAAAAAATAATATTGCAGCTTATTTGTAGAGAGAAATTATGGGTGAAAAAATCTTTGTATCAGCTGATACAATTTTCAGAACAACTTTTGGGCCAAAAATTAAAAAGTTATTTCAATTTTAAGCTTTTGTTTATGTTTTTTTCTACAAGAAGACACTCTTCTTGTACATGAATCGGATATTTGCTAACTACAAATTATCTGATAAAATTAAAAAATTGAAGACTTAAAGAGGAGGAGGATTTTTGAATAGCTCAATTTATTAAACGATCTGTAACTGTAATTATTAAAGATAGTTTCATTTAAATTAAAAAAAATAAATAAAAAATAGCTTTGTTTTTGCAAATTGAAGTTTATGATCAAATTAAAATGGCCATGCTCAAGAATTATCATTAAAAAAAGGCTTTTAAATATTTTGTGAGATAAAAATGGAAGCATACAGAAGAATGAAGAATTTTGCACAATATTTGTGTATGGTTTAACATGTTTTGTTCTACATTTATTTATTTTTATTTATTTATTTATTTGTATATCTGTATCGAGCTAAGGCTCCTTCAGATTAAAAAAAAAAATCAAAATAAAATAAAGTTAA
>VANL01000778.1:0-23792 GCA_006352455.1 Brachionus sp. 'Tiscar'
GGAAAATCTCGAAGATCTTGATTTTGCGGATGATATTGCCCTAATATCACAGATGGAGAGTCATATGAGGGAAAAGATCGAGAAGCTGAAATGCAACACTGGATATGTTGGCCTAGAGATAAACACCCGAAAAACAGAAGTTATGTGCATAATTAAAAAACTCAATGCACCAATTTATGTTGGAGACGAAAATCTTAAATGCGTCGACAGCTTTACATATCTAGGAAGCGTAATTAGCAAAAATGGTGGCTCCGAAGAAGACATTCGAACCAGATTAAAGAAGGCCAGAACTGCTTTCTTCAAATTAAGGCATATGTGGAAATCGTCATTCCTTCGACTGAGGACTAAATTACATCTTTATAGTAGTCTTGTCAAATCTTTATTGTTGTATGGATCTGAATGCTGGAGAAGATCTGTTATGTAGTGATTTTAGCAAACATGCATTAGATGCGTGCTTGCGTGGTGTTTGCTAATAAAAATCAAACAACTTGTTTGGGCTTGGCACCGTATATTTAAACAAACTTATTTTATATTCATGGGGTTATTCTTTTAATGAAATAAAAGGAGTATTGAAACAAAACTTAGTGTTTAACTTAGTGTTTAGCTGAGTGTATAAAAAGATCGAAGTATTCCATAACAATTGCCTACGAAAAATTTTAAGAATCTTCTATCCGAAAGTTATTACAAATGAGGAGCTGTAAAACAGATCAAGGTCCGAGCCAATCCGAAACATTATACGCAGAAGACGACTTAAGTGGCTTGGTCATGTTCTTAGAATGTCAATAGACAGAATTCCTAGAGTTGCACTATTTTGGACACCTCAAGGAAAGAGAAATACTGCAAGACCAAAGTTGACCTGGAGGAGAACAGCTATGCTATGTAAAATATGCTTAGATCCATATATAATATTTTATTTAAAGAAAGTTTTCAATCATCTAAGGTCCTAAATCCTTCAATAAAGGCGCGATTTTGGAGGCGCCTATTTTCAAAGGTATACGGTACGGTATTTATTTAAATTAAGTTTTTATGATAAAAGCGGTATCAAAAAATTATCTGCCTATTAAGATTTTGTGAGGTTGTTTTTATCCAAGATTTAAGCCTATTTTCAAAGTTGAGATGACAAAAACAAAACTTTTGTGTGCGAAAATAAATTAAAATATTTACTGATTACTTTTTTTTTTCTAGAATAAAATGTTTTTAAATATTTATTTTGATAATTTAATTTACAATCATTTATTTCAAATAAATACCTATTTAAAATCAAAATAAATTAATAAATCCAAGACTGAATTAACAAAATAGTTATCATTTTAATGTACTTACTATAAAAATAAAATCTGGAATTTTTTCAAAATAAAAATAAAAAAAAATAAAAATTATAGCCAAATTATTTTATAATATTTGTATTTTATAAAATAAAATTGGCTTTTGATTAATTCAAGTGAACAATGATGAAGGCATTAATTTTTCTTTAGTTCCCAATTGAGGAGTTAAATCTTCATGACACAAAAATCTATAGGGATATAGCACAATGAATCCCTTTATTTTTGACAGCTCCAATTTGGCTTCAGTCGTACTCTTTTGACTTAGACATGACTGCTTTTGATACTCTTTAAGTTGATGAAAATTACTCACATAATCACATGGAATAGTTTTAAAAACCTTAGATAAATTTATTTAATTTAAAACGAAAAAAAAAAATTTCTTTAATTCTTACTAAATCATATATTCTGGTGTTTTGAGCTGCATACTTGAGCATCACTTTTTTGTAAAATTCGTCACTGCACGGATCACTTAAGTCAATCGATTCGCTTGTTATTTTTTCTCTAAAACTTTTACGCCTCGGCAATGTACTATTAATCACATCAAGCTCACAACTAGACTCATTATAACACGAAAATTCACCCAAAAATTCTTTAAACAACCTGCGTCTTAGACTCGAACAAAATCTTCCAACATTGCACTCCTTTTTGTTCATAACACCCTTGACAAATTGGGTATCCTCAATTAGCAAAGCAACTTCAGAATCACGATTGCCTAGCAAGCTTCTGTCATTTATATTAGCTGAGCCTATGATGCATGCTCTGTCATCTACCAAAAGAAGCTTACTATGCACATAGATCAACTCGGTTACCAATTTTCCATTCAATTCGGCCCAATTTCGCATGCTGAAAAAGCAAAGATAATTCAAGGCTTCAATTGAAGCGTCAGACAATTTCCTAATTAATCCGTTAATTGATGCGTTATTGTAATGAGTAATAGCATGCAGTAAGACACCGGAAGACTTGCCATACTCACCCTCATAACCGGGAATCAACGGTATGAATATGTAAACCTTGAAATTTTCTTTTTTACTTGCAGCACGCACAATTCTATCGTACAAGCACTCAGTTATTTGATTAAAAACAGTGGTGTCATTTAAAACACTAACAAAAAATTGATTCTCAATGTAGATATAATGTTTGCTTGTTTGAATTAAGTATTTCATTGCTTCATGAATGCTCGTTTCGGTTTTGGTCAGTCCGGCCGACCAAGACGATATACTGCGAAGAACTTGGACACTGCAAGACGAGCACTTGGACTCTAATGAAGGTGGTATGATATAATTTTTATAACTTTTAGGCAATAAAATTGGATAATTTTTATTTTTGCTGACTTTTTTTTGTTTTATATAGTTCCATCTTAGTATAAAATGACGTGCTATGTCGCGAGCAGCCGAACCACATACTACACCACCTACATCATGCCACGGCATACGCGGAACACTTGTCCGATCAATTAAATCCTTAAACGGAATTTGAACCTCTCTCACATCTTTTATAATAAAATTGCAGTAATCTTTACCAATCCAGTATTTTGTTGAGCCCTGTAAAACATTTAGAATAAGTTCTTCTGATGAAAACTCAGAAATATTATTTGTCAGATCTTCATTTTGCTCAATACTTGAGTTTATTTCTGAGTTATTGTCTCCAAAGTGCTTTTGTTTGTATCGCTTGAAGTTGTCTTTAAGCGACTTGAGTTGATTTAAAATCGGCAACTCGGAATATTCTCGAAATAACTTTAAGTTATGAGTATTTGATTTTATTGAATGTTTAAAAGATTTGAATTTTTCATTTAAAAATTGACGATTCGTTTGTGGTAATGCACTGGCTTCACTAATACTATGAGATAATTCACAGCCTATTCGATTAGAAATACTAATGTCCAAGGATTTAGAGCGTTTTAGGCTTTTAGTTCGATTTAATTGTTCGTCTTGGTATTCACTGTCCGATTCTATTTGATTATCGAATGTGTATTCGATTTTTTTTATTTTTTCTTTGTATCTGATTTTTCTCGATAAGCTCAGAACTGTGGAAAGTTCGTGATTGTTTGAAGAATTTGAACTGGTTGTTGAATCGCTCAATGGCACCAGGTCATTTGGCGAAGTGTATCTATTCGAAAAACTTAATAATTGAACAGGCTCTTTTTTTTCTCTTGATTCCGTATCATTAACAATTGAATTTAAACCCTTAAGAAAATAAATTTTAGGTTATTTTATTTTTTTTAATATTTTTTGTGAATGCCAGGCAAAAACTTGGAGATTTAAATAAATGAATTTTATTTTTAAAAAATGCAGTTTTATCTTAAATATTTAGAAAAAAAATAAAAGAATGAATTGTAAAATAATAAAAAGAAATTTGTTTTTGCTGTCGCTAGTTTATTTAAAATGTTTTCAATTTTTTACAATTTTAAATTAGAAAAATAAACTTAATCTTTATTTAACTATATTGGGTAAGCCAGCTTACCTATCGTGAACTTGCAATTACACATTTTAAGCAAAATAAATCGATGAACGAAATTTTCAGTATTTTCTTTATGTACAATAAATAAAGTAATTAATTAAGAGTGTCAATTAAATAAATAATTTTTAGTTATTTTAAAATTTTTATTAGTGTTGGGTATCTTCAATGGGGCCACTGGACCGCCAAAAAATGATGTTGACCATCTTGATGGCTGCGTGAAATTTTTTTTTACTTTTCCCCAAGGCCAAAACAGCCAACATAATTTTTTTCTGCCCAATCGTCCCCATTGACCGGTTTTAGTGCTAATAAAAACTGATTTAATTTACTCTCTAAATTAATAATTTATTATTTTCCACAATATTGAAATATAGAAAAACTTTAAACGCAATGTATAAAAATTTTCTAAAGCTGTTTTAATTTTATTTTTTACATGATAACAAACTATCTAAATAGAAAGATTTGTTTTATTCCTTCTAGGTATCACCATAAAGTGAATCTGGTTTAAATTTGTTCCACAAATCTTGGAAACTAAGTAATCCATAAAAAAACACACTCAGTAATCCATAAAGTCCTTAAAGGTTCTATTTTAGACTATAATTTTTTTACCTTATCTCGTGTTTCCGGATCAAACATGCAAAGACTACAGGTACTTCAGAATACTTCCTTCAAGTCATTTACGAATTAGCATTTGACATACCTTCTATTCATCTTTTTAGTCTTTTCGAAGACCAGAAAAACTGAAACTATAGTTTTAGGAACCTACTGAACAGGCTTATTAAAAATAGCTTAATGAGAAAGAATTCATTATTACTCTCTTAAACATGACTTTATTAATGTTTTTATTGAAAGCTCAAGATGCCCCAAATCCAAAACCCCCTTGTGCCAAGTTTCAAACGAGCTATTCCAATGGACAACTGACTTTTTTTTCCTCCTCAAAATTGTGCTAACTTTCTAATGTCTTTCATTTTTTTTGGCAGGTATTTTTCGGTATATCAAATTTTAATTTAATTTTACCCATTTTTTAATATTTATCTTATCTTTTTTAATAAAGCTGTATAAAAGTTATTTTTCTGGAATCTAAATTAATTTTTGGATACTCTATTTTAATTCTTTCTTTATCTAAATTTTTTTTCTGGTACCAAACTTTATTTCTTTAGAGCTAAAATATTATTTAGTATCAGTTTTAATACACTGATGTCTATTTTTCAACTTTGCTTAATTTCAACTTGTGTATAGGCATATTTAAAAACACTTTTAAGCCTGTAACAAGGGCTCGATTAACAAAAGGTTTTGCAAAGAACTCTTAAATTATGTTTTATATTTGATTCACAGACAAAATATTATTTTTATACGCTCTATGTACCTGTTAAATGTCCCTAATTCTTTTTTAATTTCTTAAATAAAATTTATTTTATTAAAAATTCAAAATATATATTTGATATTAAAAATATAATTACATAAACAAAATTTCGATATTGATAAATTAAATTAAGTACTAGAAAATAAAATTGATACCAAAAAAATAAATTAGATATGTTTAGAACAAATTAGGTACGGTGAAAAATGTATGACATTTTTTTTAATTAATTTTTTGTAAGCATTACTAGTAGTAGTAATAGTAGTAATATGAACTGCAACTCGGAAAAAATACCCGAGCAGAGCTCTAATGAGCTATAGCAGTCGCTTCTTTTTTCACAAGCCAAGCATCTAATTTCGACTTGAAAATTATTAAAGAAAATCTTTAAGCTACAAAAGCTTAACTACTCAAAGCCATTTTAAATAATAAATAATCTTAAAAGAATATTTATAGACCGACTTAGTCAAAAATTTAAGATTATAACAGATTTCTGAGAGAACTTTGCTTAAAAAGAATTCTAATAAGAAAATATGATCATTCCGAAATGTAAAAGTAAATTTAATTTAAATTATTTTAAGCTTAATTTAATTAGATTGAATTTGTAACTTTTTTTAATTTGAATAATTGTTGTTATTTTAAGTTTTATTTAAATATATTTAAATATTTACTTGGTTGATGTTTTGTTGAGATTCTTGATTTGGCAAGACTGAACCCATATCAGTGAGTCTTTCAAAAAAAATTTAGACCAGAAAAAATAATGATAAATATTACTTATGAAGATGATTGTCCCATCTTCCGAAGCACAAGTCTATGCCTCCAAAATATGCAATACTTTGATCAACTAAAACTAGTTTTTCATGATGAGCCCACATTATAGACCAAATTTTATTCGGTTCGTTCAGGTGATCAGGATGTCTCAAAACTTTAATATTCTTGTGGCTTAAAGTAAATACTCTTTTTGAATATGCACTATTAGTTGAAAGCGTTAGTTCGATTTCTTTATATATAAGTATATAAATTTTGACACCTTCTTCCTAAAGAATATTTTTAAATTTTTCTAGATTACACATTTTTTTCTAGTTAACTTACAGCTTTTTTTTGTAAGAGTTTATCGAGCCTCCATCGATCACCTGCTATTATAGGTCGCTTTAAATAGATTTCGGGGCTAATAAAAAAACCAGTAATGAAAATCTCTTCTTTTGCAGCTTCGATCGAATCAGCCACCGATTCCATATAATCAGCTGCATCAACAAACCATTTTACTGACGAATTCTCTCTGATGGGAGCAAAGGATTGGAATCGCTGGGTGTTGAAAAATTTTCCTCCTGTTGTTAAAACCATGTTCAATATTGCTTGTTTCCAATCTTTTGCTTGCTTTTCACTTACACATTTGAGCAAAAGTGTTTTCCCAAGGTTTTCAATTACCAAGCCCTTCCGGGTTCCAGTTTGCTCTGGACCAACTAAAACCTTAAATCCTTGGTCTACCAACATTATCTGACGGACAATACCGGTTTTGGGATTGATGTAACCGATCCATGTATCTTTTATTACCAGCCATCTTTATAATTAAATTTTAAAATAACAAATCAAATAATATTAAAAATAACAAAAAAAGTTTTTTTTGGATTTTGACAAAAAATAATTTTAAATCCAAAATAAATAGCATAAAACTTTGAGCTTTTTTGTTTAAAAATAAATTTTTAAGCTTCATCTATTTAAGCCTTCAATTTTTCTATAATATTTCTATAGGCCAGTGGTTCTTGCTAAAGTGAAACATTCCGTTTCATTATTGGGAACGGAGCTTTATTTGGTTTTGTAAAATTCAGTGCAATAGAACTAGACAAAAAGTAAAAAAATCTTTTTTTTTAACCTTTTTTTCTAAGGGTTAAAAACTAGTACTGTAAATACAACATTGATAGTTGCACTATTGACAACATTCTTGTAAATCTATGCAAAATTAGCAAAAGCAAATTTTAATGTATCTGAGTGTAGTGCAATTTTGCAGATATTTTGAAAAACATTGGTAGACTTTGCCAGTTGATGCAACTTTGAAAATTGCACAATGCTGCATTTACAGAGCGAATTTTTAGCCCTTAGAAAAAAAGTTTTGTCATTTTTGTTTTCAATTAGCAAAAAAGAATTGTAAGTAAGCAGTTGAAAATTTTATAAAAGCACTAAAGGACACAAATTTAACAAAAAAAAAGCAGTACTACTATAAGCCGTAATATCAACAATCATTCTACTGATTTTCTTATTGATACTGCTATAGTATAAAATAAATACTAAATTAATTTATGTATTTTATAACCATCAATAGTATTATTAGTCAATGGTATGACTGGACCGATTTCTGTCAGGTTTTATCAACTCTTATGATTCACTTAATGTTAAGAAAACTCTTTGTCTATTCCAAATTCTTGATCTCTTGACTTTTCTTTAAGTTTAAATAGTTTCTACAATCAAACTACAATCAAAATCTTCCAGAGCGAACTTCCGCTTTTTAGTCGCAGAAAATTTTTAAAAAAAACTTTGATTTCCATTTTCCGCTTACTTATGTTTTTAACAGACATCTCAATTAATATAATGTCCATTTTTAATTAATAACTAAAATAACTAAAATTTTACTTTAAAAAATTTCCTATAAATTAATCATACTGATAACATAAGTTTAATGCTGCTAAAATAATTTTACTTATCGACCAAATCATAGACGGAAAGTCAATTTGTCAGTCAGTAGCGAAAAATTCTCGGTAAAAATTTTTTGATTCTTTTTGAAAGTTGCTAATTTAAATTGCTTACAAAAATTTTTGTGAATTTTTTTGGAAAAATGTATTTGACGCATAAAAAAAAGAAATTATAGTATAAGAAAAAATTTATTAACGCATAAACAAAAAAAAATTAAGTAATGTATTAATATTTAGTGATTAAAGCATATAAAAATAAGTCTCGCATAAAAATAAACAAGTTAAGAGTAAAAAAAAAACTAAAGCATAAAGCAAACACAGTATAATCAATATTCAAAGCTGATTTGGTCTTTGGTGATCGACCACGTCTTTTTTTAAATTAAATTTCTTCAGTATTAAAAAGCTCAACATTATCCTTACGTTTAGGTAAACGACCTCTTCTTTTTGTTGGTTCAACAGCTTCTGAATTGATAACGACCAGATAAACATGATCAACTTGGTTAAGATGATGGTTACATCAGTAACTTGAGTCATTTCAGATACTAGAGCTCTTATAGAAAAGTTTTGTGGAAATATATTTTCTTTCTAGTAAACCTATTTGTTTCTCTCGTTTAGGCTGAATAGCGAATCGCTTTGGAACGTTCGCGTAAATCGGAAATAATTTTTATGCTTTAATAAAAGATAATATGCGATAAAAATTAAAAAAAAAAAATTTTAACTTTTTATTTATTATGCTATGGTTTAATTTTTTATTCTTTATTATTTTGTTTTATGCGTCAAAACCCCTCGTCCAATTTTTTTTCTTTTTGGAAATCTTTTTTAAAAAAAAATATCTCATAATTTTTTAATTTTCTTTATCGGTTTTACTCGCGGTTAAATTTCTTTTTGGCCACGTCAACAACCGCTTGTCCAGTGACCAACACTAATTTATTTTCTCTTTATTTATACTGCTAGATATATGTAATTTCCTACTGCTGATTTTATCAAATTTAATATTAATAGATAGACATTTATAAGAAGTTTTTTATAGTATTAGTTTTTTTTAGCAGCATAATCAGACTCTAAAATTTAAATCAAAATCAAAGTCTTCTTTTTTTATTTTTAAATTTTTAAAGATTATTTTGTTTAAAATAATTTGTTAGCTTGATTTTTCTACAAAATATTTTTAAATTTGAAAAAAGATATCATCCAAAGAGCAACCAAGATTTTTAGCTTTGTCTTTGAATAGGATACGATGAAAGCTATTCGAAACTAAGTTTAAAATGTGTCTTTAGTTTACGCCTAATATATAATTATTTATTAGGATAAAAATAAAATTAGCAATAAAAAAAATATTTCTAAAAAAAAAATGCATACCTTGAATCCCAGAAAACACTAAAATTAAACAATGAACAACACATTGCATTAAATGAATGCTTTTTAACTATGCCTTCTTTGTTTTTGTCTCCCAAGTCTCTAATGAAAGACAAGTGTGACACCTCCAAAAACTTTAACTTTAAAAAAAAATAAAGAAAAATAAAAATTAATTTAATTTTTTTATTTTAATAAAAATCTTACCGTTTCATTGTGATTTCTGAAAAGAGTATTGTCCACACATTCTTGCAGAAATTTTTCTAAAATATTCCTAGCATGGTTAAAATCTGACGGAATACTCTGCAGCAATAGCTTGAAGTGATCACTTGGCTTAAATTTTGATTGATTTACTTGCACATCATTGTTAATATTTGCGCTTTAAGAAAAAAAAACAAATAGAACATTAATCAGAAAATAAATAAAATGAATACTTGTTGACGGCAGTCGACGCACTTGGCGTTGAACCGGTATGTAAGTGGGCGATATTTTTTATATTCTGCTTTGCCTTAAACAAAGCAAATGTCTCATAAAGCTTGAGAAAATGCTTGAATCGTTTTCTTATAATCCATTCATAGGTGTCATAAATTATTCGAATTATGTAGACTGTTCGCTGCAAAACCAAGAGTGACGATTCTTGCTCGTGGTCTACTATTTGTACATATATAGGTTTATTTGAAGAAAAAAACAAATTTTCGCGTTCGGTATCTTCCAGATCCAGCTGATATGATTCTCTATAGACATTCTCGTATTTACACTCACTCGTCTGGCTAATTTGGCTCGGCATGGCTTGGTTTAATGATTGACGAATGGGAAAATGCTCATTAAAATACTCGAAACGATTGTTGTTCATGTCTCTTTCGTCTTTTTTTTCGTCCACGTGCCAATAATTTGCGTTTTTTGAACTCCATTTAGACATAAGACCCAAGCAACAAGATTTGAAAAAATAAATACAAACAATTTAAATCTAAACTTGATAAAATTAGAGTAATTTTTTTTTCTATTTTTCTAAAAAAACTAAGAAACATCACCTTTGAAAAAAGCATGATTCAAATAAATGATGAAACTTAGTTTAAATTTTATTTTAAAAATTTTGAAAATTGCATTTAGATGTCTCTATTTGTGCGCTGTTCATATTTAGATAAAAAATAAATAAAAAGATCGTTGATATATGCGCTTACGTAACACAAAAAACATATTTCAAATTTCTATTTTAGTTACTTTATTAATTTGGTTGTAAAGAGAGTGTTAAGCTGAAAAATAATCTAGCTTTTTTTCACGCTTTGATTTTAAAAATATCCAAGCTACTAGAACTATTTTCTCTTTATAAATAATTTTCATTATCAAAGTGGTGCTATTTTTATCTCAGTCAGAAGATAGTTTGATGCCGTTCTTAATCTAGACCCATTTAAATTGGATTAATTCGGCCTATAGAGTAAGATAAGTGCATAAAACTTCCTGCTGGCAAATTTATCTTCTTAGTTTTAGCATATTACATAACAACATTCTTAATCTTCTACATATTTGACTAAAAAATTTGTCAGCTTTGACATTTTGCATCTTTTATTATTTTGCACATATATTAGCTTATTTTAAGGCTATTTTCCCCTATTACAACAAATATCCTCAGTGATAGAAAATCGATATAAAATTTTTGTTTACTTAAACAAAAACCTTACTTTCTTTAAGTTATTTATTGAATTAGATTAAATTTGATTTATGTTCAAAGATATTTATTTAAATGCTTCGAGTCAACTTAATTTCAAAATAAATAATAATAATGTTCTAATCCATTTAAGGACAATAACAGGGAGCACGCTCGTTGAAGCGTTTTAAATTTTTATGCTCCATAAAATAGATCGGCCTCGATTATTTATTCTGCAAAAACCAGTGCTCATAATGTCTTTAAATATTATGATAAAATTCTTTTTATTACTTAATTGTCTAAATTAAAGACACGCTATCACTTTTAAAAATAAAATGTCAAAAAATCTGAAAAATGTTTTATTTGCAAAGTAAATTTTTTTATTAAAAAATAAATGATTTAAATTAAAAAAGTTTCTTCTTGTAAATTAAATACTAGAAAAGGGTTACATTGCACTTTGAAAATTATGCCTAATCTTTATCTAAAATTATTACATAACAACTTTTCGAATAAAGTCGTTTAAATCTAATTAAAAGCTTATTATATATATATCAAATAAATTTGAATAAAGTATACTGCGCTTTATTTAAATGAAAATGAGAGGTTAATATTAAATTATGAGTCAAGGCTATAACGCGCTCATTTCCAATAGCAAATATTTGCTTGTCAAAAAAATTGGCATAAAAACTGTTTGCTCACTTAAACAAACAAAAGTTGATATACTTAAGAACATTCGTTTTTCGAGTGACATTCTAATTGAACAATATTAATTAGTTCAATAGAGCAATAGAAAAAATCTTAATGCACCTTGGCCCAATTTGATATTAAAATATTTTAATTTTAGTATGCTGAATAAATAATAAAAAAAAATCGTATATTATTAACCTAATTATAGATAAAATAAAATGATATGATTTTTTATTCGAGTAAATTCAGAATACTAATTTGAAATAAAAAAAAAAATTTTCTTAGTTTTCAAATTTTGCATGATCTAATGTTACAAATGAAAAATGAACAGTAAAAATATGTCTTGTTTTAAAGGTAAAAAAAGAACAAAATTCCGACACTAGAATTAAGTTATATAATTGAACAAGATTTCAAATGAGCTGAAAATAATTTAACATGTAAGAATTTTTTTGCCAGATTTGTTAATGCTGACAAAGAATAGGTCAAATATCCTTGAATATTTATTTCATCACAAAAATAAAAGCTGACCTCAAAATTAAAAACTAGTGACCTGAGATTTTTTTTAATTTATGAGTGACCATCAAAAGCTCGACAAAAAAAACTGTTAGAATAAATTTATTTTTTTCCTTTTCTATGCACTAAATTTTAAACGTGCTATTTAAGACAAAAACGAAATTTTTTTAACTCAATTTGATTAAATTTCAATTAAGTATGCATTTTTTGTTTCGAAATTCACTTGGCTAAAAATTGTTTATGATTACTGCAACAAATTTTTTAATATCTGATCACAATTTTTTATTTTTTTTTATTAAAAAACATTATTTTAACACGTTGAATTTATCGCTTTTCTCATGGAATTTTAAATTTTCATTATTTTATCGATTTGAGCATGCTCAAGTGTTCATAAGTAGAAATAATGAAACAATTAAAAAACCCAACCCAGAACTATTTGTTTTTAAATGAAAGGTTTTATCATATAGAGCATTCTTTAGAAGTTTCTAAACAAAAATGAAAATTAAAGATTAATTCTTGTCTTTTAAAAAATTGTGTGCTGATTAGATTGCTGATGTCATTCAATTGAAAAATGACTTATTAAAAACTGAAAATATCATTTTAATTATAGTTGAAATTTATTTTTAAGTTGCTGGTGATACTTTAAAAATTTAATACTATCAGCATAATTTATCAACAAGTTGATTTTTATGAATAACGTTTTTGAAAAAAAAATTTTTAAAGCCTAAAAAATATAATTGAATCTTTGAATGAATTTTTAATTTTGGATTCAATCTCAAAAATCTAATTAGTAAAATATATCAAAATTAAATGATTTTTTACTTCCCTTTTCTATCGAATGAATAAATGTCAGGATTGGTTTTAAACTAGATCAGAAAAAGAAAGCCTAATTAAGATTTTGATAAATTTTGCCAAGACAAAAAGTAAATTAAGATTTACAATTGTCTATTAAAAATTAAATTAAAAATATTCTTAAAAAAATTTAGAAACACAATTTTTTTATTCAAAATATTATTATTTCCTCAAATACACATTCATATAACATTTTTTAATTATTTATTTCTAATTGTTCTGGAAGGCTTTTTTCAAATTTTGAAGCTTCCTTTTGGAGTTAAAATAAAACAGTCACGATTTTTAAAAATATTAATTTAAAATTAGAAAAAAAATAAAAATTAGCATGTTTGTTCCTGGTTAAATCATTTTCTCTTTGATTACTGTGTTTTACTGTGCAAAAATTTAATTTTTTGATCAAAATTTTTATTAATAAAAAAATCCAACTTTACTTGTTATATAATGCTTAACGATTTTAATCCTCTAATCCTAATTTGAACAGTACCAATTTTTGTGAAACCCGAAAATTAAGAAATTGTATGGATAGCATTTTTTTAATTAATTTTTTTGATGAAATGCTTTTTATACTAGAAAATTAAGTTATTATCAAATATTGAGGAGAATTTCGTTTTTTTGAACTCTGATAGATTAAAATTTTCTTTTGAAGGAATTAAATGATAATCAAATAATTTTAAATTTTTTCTCTAAAAAAATTAAACCCTCGAGAATTGTTTTAACTAAATCTCAAAAGCGTCCGATGATAATAATAAATCCTAAATAACTTTAAATAGCTCAAATTGAGCCAAAATTTCTTACGAATTGTTTTTTATCAATTATTAATTTTTTTGTTTTTTCAATAAATCTAAATTGCAATAAAAATAAAGCAACTCCTTATTCTTTTAAAGAGAGATGAGTGCGCTTAAACCTTGAAATATTGATAATTCTTAAACGATTAATAAGATATGCTTTTACTGCATGTGATAAATTCAAAAATTGAAGAAATTTTTTATTTAAAATTAAAAAGAATTCCTTTTCAAAAAATATATAAAAATTAATAAACAAAATATTTTTTCCGGCTTTTTTACTTAAAATAAAGAAATATAAAAACAATCCTTTATTGATTGTTGAAGATAATTGATAAAACCTTAAGTGTTTTTTATTCTAATTTTTACACTGTTAAATTTTTTATTTTATATGATTGACTGCTATTGTTGACTAAGAAGAAAATTCAAACTGTTTAAATCAATGTCTGAAATCAATTTTGAATTTTGACGATTTAAAAGACAATAAATTAAAAATCATTCATTTCAAGCATAGAAAAGATTCATGGTTAAGTATTTATATTAAATGTTAATGCATCGCTTTTAAATAAACTGAATTTCTTTTAAATTGATGATCGGTTATTTCTAATTTTTTATTGTTTAGACTCAAATATTATAGGTTCTTAAACAAAATTAAAGCATGATAATAATAATTGAACTTTATAAAAGATCAATATTGATACTTTATAAAAGGTAATGATTTTTAAAAGTTTAAAATTAATATAATCAAGCAATAAACTTTTTGTTAAAAAAGCTAAATAATTAAATCTCCATTTGAAAAATATCAAACTCCATTTGAATCTTTTCTAATTTCTAAACAAAAATTTAATTTTTCTTTATAATTTTATCAAAAAATCTTATATTATTGTATTTTGATCATTAGGCTGAAAGAAAGGACTAAGTTCCATTCCAACCTGTACGGGTATTACCCTAACTATATTTTTTAATAAAAAGAAAAAAAATAAATAAATAATTAATCATATAAATCATATACAAATCAACAATGTCATGAAACTCAAATTATTTATATTCATTTAAATAATTTGTCCTAGCTGTGTAAATGTGATACTGCTAGTATCCTTATAATTGAATTTAAATTTTTGTGCATCTAGCTACCATACATATTTTCTTAGTAAGATGTCTTTACAAGCCTGCTGGTCGTAGCTTATTATTATATTTTTTGAAAAATAAACTCATTTTTAATATTTGAAAAATCTATCAATTATTTACCTACTAATAGATTTTTAAAGAAAAAATTAATTTTCAAATGCTCATTTAGATTACTAATAATGAATTATTGGTATAAATATATGATTTTGAAATATTACTGATTATGCTTAGATTAAGTCTAGATGCTTAAAAGAGCTATCATCATTGAGTAATTTTTGAAACCTTGGAGAACCAAAAATGCTACATCGAGCTGTTAAATGTAATATTCTAAAAAAAATTTTATCGCATATCATTGATTAATAATTTTTTTAGTTGCTTAGCTAATTCATTTTTTCAGTATTTTTTTTTTGGATATTAACTTTTTACTAAATTAGTTAAATTTATTTAAATTATTTTCATTTATTAAGCTAATAGATCTATAAATAAGCTTCAATCAGGTAAAAAAGCTTTGGTTTTTATTGTCTAGCACAAAATAATTAACCAAAATCTTGAAAGCGTATTTCTCTGTAAATTAGTATACCAAAAATCGTTTCTTCGTGAAAATTTTTTTTATAAAAAAACTAAAGAAATTAAGCATTACTTACATGCAAAAACAATTTGGCTTATAAGAGGGTTTTTTTTCCGCTTAAAGATAATAATTTGTAATAAAAAATTTATTTTTTAAACAAAATTTTGAAATAATTTTTGAAAGCTTTATTTGCTCGCACAGACTAAATAAAAAATTCTTGATAAAATTATCAAATAATTGGTAATCTTACTTACAGTGAAAAACATAATAGTTCAAGTGAATATTTAATTTTGATTAAATTTTTAAAATTTTCATTGATAAATATGTAATTAAGTTTTAATGTAGGAGAGATTAATCAATTTCTATGTTTTATATTGCTCAAACCAGCGTGAATTAAAATACAATTAACATAAGAGGCACAAGCTTCTTGATCTTGATTTTAATTCAATTTTAAAATAATTCAAATAATTATTTGTACACTTCATTATTAAATTAATGAAAGAATAATTAGTTAAATATTTTATTTTTAGAAAAAATTAATTTTAGAAATTTTAGAGAAAATTTAACTTCAAATTGAAAAAATTTATTTTATAATTAAAAAATATATTTATAGATCGATCTTTGTAATAATATTAATATTGTTCTAATGCTCTAAAAACATTGATTAATTCTATTTTTTTTTTCACTTCAGAAATAAATTATTAATTCTGATCAAATACAATTTGAATGAAAGTTAAGAACATTAGGAATAGAAATGAATATCATTCGATTTATGGATTAAACCACCATAAGGGTTCGATTAAATTAATGTCTCAAATGAAAACAAAAAATCCCAAAATATAAATAAAATTCTGATCATCGAATATAAGACAAAAAAAAATAACGAACAACAATATAGGTTGATCCTAATGGGATTCCTAATACATCAAAATTGACTTTTTTCTATGTTTGGTTTATTATTCTCTTTAATTTGGACCAAAGAAAAAAAAGACTATTTCAAACAAAAATCTAATAAAAAGTATTGTCATTAATTGATGAAGAAAAATACATAAAATTGGAAAAATAATTGATCCTGTTTTGATCAGTCATTTTACTTCTTTCCACTTAAAGTTGTTAATATTTGCGGTTGCTGCGGTGGTAATTGAGCTTGATGCGGTTGTTGTGGAGCATAAGACTCTTTTTCTTTGACCGAATTTACTATCCATACTACAAAATAATTATTAGTTTTTTTGTTGTTGCTGTAAGATTAATAAAGCAAAAATTTCCATAAGTGCAGTTAGTATTCAAAAAGATCAAGATTTTTTCAATTAAAAAAAAAAGTGATTATTTGTGAAAATATTAAAAAATTTATAATCAATTAATTTTGATATTATTCACCTACTACTATAGTAATCAATATTAAAATTGTTACTATTAATAAGATCCACATCTAACAAAAATTTGAATGTTTAATATTTTTAAATATTTTATAATGGATGATTATAATTTTTTTTTTGATTGAAAATTTTCTTATGGAAATTTATATTCTATTATTTCGTAAACTTACCAATGACTACAATAGCTAAAATAGCAACTATACCTCCCAAGATAAGCATCATCTTATATTTTAAATTGAATCATCCATGTTTAAAAAAACCAAGGAATAAAAAAATAAAATACTTTTAAATTTTTCCACCAGTACTTTCTTTTCAAAGCTCCTGCGCTTTGTTCAAATTGACTCGCTCCCATTTGGAGGGCGTCAGCTCTGTCGTCCAATTGAGACAATTTCTGGTCTCTCTCCAATACTTTGTCCACATTCATTCTCATTATGTCAACGACCTCGTCCACTTGGGCTTGAGTTTGCTGGAATCGTTTATTCGAGCTTGCTGCGGCAGCGGCGGCGGCAGCTTTGTCCGCTGCTGCTTTAGCTTCTGCTTTCGACATACCTGGTTCGGCCCTTGTAATATAAAATAGATTAGACTTTATTTATTGAGCGTGAATTTAAATCTTACATTTTATTTTAATTTAATCAAACTACTACGAAACTTCTAAATTAAAAAAAAAGACAGAAATTATTTAATAGATAATTAAAATTATAAGTGATTCAGATATGATGTGTAATATTTTTACATTTCACTTTTATTTTTGGTTAAGACAACAGTTCTCAAAGCAACAAGTAACTAAAACTATATTAATAGAAAATTTCAAATTTGCATTAAAATGTAAATTATGATTTCAACAAGCAATTTGGGATCCATGTTTCTTTTGGGTGAATAAGCATAATTTATTACTAAAATAAAATTAAAAGCTAAATATACATCAGCTTTAAAAATAAGAGGAAATTGAGGCATGAAATTTACTTCAATATGCCATTATTAATGTAAAAAAGAATCATAAAAAATGTTAAGATAAATTAATTATTGACTAGCTCCGTTGCCACAGACGAAATTATATTTATGTCTGGTGATGAATTTAGGATAAAAAAAGAATAATATTTTTTTCTTAGAAATTTATCATAAATTTTGTTGGAAAAACAAATAAATCGATTTTATTTAGCTAGAGAAATTTTGTCTAAGCAAAGCCAATTGTGTTAAACATAAAGATAGTTTTTGTTTTCCAATAAATGCTTCGAAGTAAAAATCTTTCAAAAAATTAAATACTATCTGAAGACTTTGATTAAATCCTAACCATCAACTACACTAAAAAAAATGAAAAAAATAAAGTCTTTACAAGAACTGAATTTTGTTTTATAAATTTAAAAAAAAATTTCAAAAATCTGATATTGTAAAATTTGATATAAAATATTAAAAAAGAAATAATAAAAATTTTCTTTTTTAAATGAACTAATCTTTATTAAACGACTTAAAGAATTTTAGCTTGATTTGTTTTTTTTTAATTAAAAATTCTTATTCAAAATTAATAATAAAAAAATAAAAAACTTTTAATTTTTCAATTGATAGCAAAAATTTAGATTTAGAACATATGACCAACGAGTAAATCAGGATAAGAATCCTTTTACTTAGTAGCGAACAATAGTGTGACATTAATTTTGCTTTAGTCAAATATTGGGTTAATTACATAAAATCATATGCAATCGTAAATTTAATTTTTCTACTCTTGTAGGATAGAAAATAATTTAGCATTTTAGATTGGAATTAAAAATTAATTAAGATCGCATGAAATTGACTTGTTGGTCATTAATGATTATTTAAGATAAAAAAATTGTGTACATTTTAAAATCTAACATTGACACACAATAATGAGTTCACAAAAGAAAAGTCTTGCATCAATTTTTGCCAGCAAAGTGCTAAATGGTGAAGATGGTTCCGATTCGAGTAGTGACGAAGATTTTGTCTGCGCAGAAGGTTTTTTTTTAAGAAATACTTTATAGTAAAAATAAAATAAATTGTTACAAGATGTTTCAATGGATTCCGACGAATCAGGTGATGAAGATTCGGAAAGTGAAGAAACTGATGATGAAGAAAGTTTGGAAAGAAGTGAAACTCAAATAGCTAAAAGTATTTTGTAAAAAACAATTATTTTTAATTAAAATTTTACTTTATTTCTTAAGTTAATCATGAGTCTGAACATGATCCAGTACCAGAACAAAAATTTACTGAAAAGCCAAAATTACCTAAAATAAAATATTTTAATATTTGCTGCATTTGTCTAAATGAAGAAAAGTTTGTTTTTTTTTGCATTTTTTTAAATATCAAAATTAATTTTGAAATAAAGTGACTCATCAGATGAAATAGTTTCATGTGATTCTTGTGGTTTTAATACTCATGAAGGCTGCTATGGAATATGCGATGCCGAATCTCTTCAAAGCTCATGCTCAACAGCTTCTACAGAGCCCTGGTTTTGCAATTCATGCCTGATAGCTGATCGTTTCGAGCCAAATATCATCGATCAAAGCGGACTCAAATGTTTCAAAAGAAATTGTGAGCTTTGCCCAAATACTGAATGTGGTCTTTTAAAAGAGACCGAAAATGGAAAATTTGTGCATTTAGTTTGTGCCTTGTACACAAACGGAGTAGCTTACCAATGGCCTGATAGGCTCTGGCCAGTAGTATTAAATGAAATACCCAGTAATAACTGGGGTGAACACATTTGCTCATTATGTGATGATATTCGTAATTCCCGCACAGGTATTTGCATTAAATGCGATGCTGGTATGTGCAAAAATTATTTTCATGTTACCTGTGCTCAAAAACATGGTCTATTGGTCGACCCTTTTCAGCCACAAGTAAAATACTATCTAATAAATGAACATAGTTTCAGAAATAAGCTAATTTTTTAATTTTAAAAGAATAGTAGTGATCCTTTTATAGGATATTGTAAATTACACAACGAACCAAATTTCATTAAATCAAGAAAAAATAATTACTTTGCAATGATATCAAGCTATAGATCTAGAAATCTTGGAGATCGACGGCTATTCGAGAAAGAATCTGATCAAAACAAGGTAAAATTCAAATTTTCAGTTGTTTTAGTTTTGATTAATTTTTATTTAAGGAAAGATTGCTTAAAAAATTTAGAAAAGCCATTGAAAGATATGAGATGGATAAGGATAAAATGTTTGCTAAGCCAGCTGAACAAAAAAAAACTCGACTTCTAACCACTTGTCCTTTAGTGCTAAAGAGCCTTTTGGCTAAAAACAAACTGAACAATACAAACAGTGTAAATGTGGAAAAAAAGGCCCACTCAACTACTTCGGTTACTTTTACAAGCGATTTTATCAAATATTATCTTGGTAAATTGCTATGAAAATTTTAATTTAATTTGTTTAATTTTTTCCCAAGAAAGAGAAACTAAAATACCTCAATATGTGAAAGAATTGGAGTCTTTGAAGCAATCTCAAATCGAACTTACCGAAGAAGAAGCTCAGCTAAGAGCTAAATACGAAATGGTAAGATCTAATTTATTAATTAATTTTATTCAAGCTAAGCTTCAATTTTTTGATTGAAAATTTTTAGGTTATTAAATATATGTAATACAAATCTGTTTAAAAAAATTTCAGTAAATTTGCCTTTTTTAAAAATTTAAACAAAATTTCGAAGTAGTGTATTTTTTTTATTTGATAAAAATCTAAAATGATAAAAACAGAAATTTTCAATAATTTTTTACAGATGAAGAATAAAGATTTTTTGGTTCATCTCTAATTTTTGATCATTTACTCACTTAATCTGTGATCAGTCAAATCATGCTGGTTTGGTGAACATAGGTTATTTTTTTTGATCACATAATTTGTGATTTTGTGAACAATATTATTTTTTGTTTACAATATCTTGAGTGGTTTAAGAAACAACTGGAGTAGCCGTGTTTAAAATAAAATAAGACCACAGGCTTTTTCTTTGACATTATTTAATTCTAACCTAAAAATTAAAAAATTTATTTTTTCTAGATCTTTATCTAAATTCTTAATTTTAATCTCTAAGTCACTATCAGAAGTTATAGTATCACCTTGTTTACTTTGCTTTTTTACAATAGTAGCGTCATCATCATCACTAAGTTGATATTTACATTTAATTATTCAAATTAAGCTATTTGTTTAAAATATTTAAAATTTTTTTTTAGCCTAGAAATTTTTAGATCGACTTGAAAAAAAATTTTAAAAAACGACATCATTAATAATAATTTTATAATTTTATAGTAAAAATAATTCTTAATCTGAAAAAAAGCTAAAAAAAAATGTTTTGCAAAATTAATTTCATAAAATTATTTTTAGGTGATTATTTTTTTAATATTGAGATCAGATTTTGATCATTGATTAAGTGAACATATGATCACATATTGTACTAATGAAAGACTTTATTTAAGCCTAAGCTGATTTATGGATAAAAAATTTTTTTCTTTTTTTAAATAATCGGTGATTTGTTATATTTACACAAATAATGAGTTTTAAACAAAATTTAATGTTAAGTAATAAAATTTTCTGCAATCGGCTTAACCCCCTAATAGTTCTAAATAAGCAGATTTTTTAAAAATTCATTATTATAATGAATTATTCAAATAATTCATTATTTGAATAAAAAATATACTTTTAATTCAAAATTTATTTTAAATTCATGTATTAATTATTTGTTATTTAGAGTCTAAACGAACGTCAAAATCTGCTTGAAATTAAAAAAAAAATAACTGAAAAATATAAAATTTACTCAAGTTTTTTGAAGCTTGTTTTGCCAGACAAAAGTTATCCGCATGATTTTTTTGAAAAAATTTTCAAAAACCTTGAAAATTTAGAAGTAAGTCAAAAAAGTGAAAAACCGGTGGAAAAAATATTTCCTAAAATTTCGCCTACAAAGCGGAAATGGTGTAAGCAGAGCAAAAATGTAGATATTTTGAACAATTTAAATATAGATTCGAGGTATTTAATTATTAATTAAAATATTTTAATATTTTCACAATTATATCAAAAGTTGCATAGTTTGTAACCAAAAGGCTAATTTGCATTTAATGATCGATTGTGATACATGCGCAAATATTTATCACATCAATTGTTTAGATCCTCCTCTTAGTACAGTGCCAAAAAAGACCAAATTATATGGCTGGGAATGTGTAGCTTGTGTACAGAAAAAAGAAAATAGTGATGAAGAATCGGTAAAAAATGAGCCCGATAGTGATAATAAACGTTTGAGAAGAGAAAGAAAGCAGAGAAATTTGAATACAAAATCGGAAAGTTCGCAAAGTCCTAAGAAAAAAATTCGTAAAAATAGTGTAAGGATGAGAAAAAGTGAAAAAAATAATGAAATCAAGAGTCAAAATAGCTCAATTATTCTCATGTCAGATAAAGACTTAGATGTCTCAGTTAAAAAATCGATTGATTCTGATTCGGAAGCTATTTACATTCTTGATGATGAATCTGAGTCACCAAAGGGAAAGATTAAATCAACTTCGCTATGGAACAAAAATATCAGAGCTTTCAAAACTTTACCTGCGGATTCAGCTAATGAAGCTGAGAACGAAACTTCAAAGAGATCTCGGCAATTGTTCAAAAATTCTGTAAATCAAAAAGAGGAAATTGAAAATTGAAATTGAGAAAAATGTTGCCAAATGGAAAAAAAAAGAGTCACTAGAGAAATAGTCTGATTCTAAAGCTTCTGGAAAAATAAAATACGTATTCAATAATATTTTGTTACTTACAACTTTAATTTATTAGCATCGATTTTTTTTAATCTCTTAATTAAAATATTTCACAGATTTAAGATGAATTAAATGAAATTTTTCTCTAATCAAAATATAAATATAAATTACTTAACAAATGTTTTTTGTTTAATAAACTTAATTAATTAAAAATTAATTTAAAATTTAGTTCCCAATTTAAAGAACAGAAATTTTTTATTTTCAAAATGAGATTATCAATTAAATATGAGATTAGCCAGTTTAATATTCAATTATTTCAAATAAAAGCCACTTGAGATATCGAGCTTCATATGCTACGGTATTGCGACCTGGATGCATAGGCTGAGGATCCATTGGCATTTCGACATTTGCTTTAACATCCTTTCCATACACTTAAAATAAAAAATTAATTTTTTTTTCATTTTAAATTAACTTTATTATAAAATTAATTTTTCATACTTTCACAATGTGTTAAAAATTGAATTATTTCGCCGACAAAAGAATCCTTAAGCAAAACTAAATGCTTGGACATGTTCTCAAACAAGGCCAAAAAACAACGCTTGGTATAATACCAGGTGTCGGTACCTAATTTTTTCTGATATGGCTCTAAGCTTTTCATTACTCTGGAAATTCCGAACTCATAATTTCCTTTGGCGCAATAAAGTGTTCCAATGACTAAGTTTACAATACACAAGTGATAAAATTTTCGCTCAGGATTGTCCATAGCAGCATGGTCTTCTTCTCTTTCTATTTTTCGCATCAATTCTTCAGCCTTTTATTTATAAATACAATCTTTGTATAAAATTTTTTTTTAATTATACTTCTTCATTAAGACTGGTCATTATATAAGTCACACAAAGATTTGCCAAAACAATTGGACTTACATTCAAGATCTAAAAAGTTTAAACAATTTATTAATACATTTAACCCTTTTTTAAAATACATTATCGTAATGTTTTTTGACAATAGGTTCGTAAAATCCGATGGCATCTCTGTATTTATTGTTATCTTGCATAAAAAGTACATGACCAACATTAAGTCTCCAAATGTCATGGTCACTACAAAATTCGACTGATTTTCGAAAAATTTTTTCAATAGCTGTATAGTTCTGCATGTCCCAATAAATGCTAGCCTGAGCCATTAAAATTGGAATATATCTAAAAATAAAATAAAATTTAATCAAATAAATTTCAAGTTAAGATTTACTTTTCTAAATTGTCATCATACTCTTGAAGAGCTTTTTTGATAGGATCTTCTTTATTACTTTTTCTGACATCTTGAACCTCTTTAGTCAATTTTCTAAGTGTGTCTATTTGTTTTATTCCCATTTCTTCTAGTTTTCT